>APFE030024044.1:218756-232579 GCA_000404065.3 Pinus taeda
TTCAACACTCTCTCTCTCTCTCTCTCTCTCTCTCTCTCTCTCTCTCTCTCTCTCCCCTTCTCTCTCTCTCTCTCCTTCTAAATATCACTCTCAACTCAATGTCTAAAATCTAATATCTTCTTCAACATTCATTCAACATTCTCTCTCTCTCTCTCTCTCTCTCTCTCTCTCTCTCTCTCTCCCCTTCTAAATATCACTCTCAACTCAATGTCTAAAATCTAATATCTTCTTCAACTTTCATTCAACATTCTCTCTCTCTCTCTCTCTCTCTCCTTCTAAATATCACTCTCAACTCAATGTCTAAAATCTAATATCTTCTTCATCTCTCTCTCTCTCTCTCTAAATATCACTCTCAACTCAATGTCTAAAATATATTCAACATTCATTCAACATTCTCTCTCTCTCTCTCTCTACTACTAAACCTCTTCTTTCTCAAATTAACTAGATCTCTCTCTCTCTCTCTCTCTCTCTCTACTACTACTAAACCTCTTCTTTCTCAAATTAACTAAATCTCTCTCTCTCTCTCTCTCTCTCTCTCTCTCTCAACTCAATGTCTAAAATCTATTCAACATTCATTCAACATTCTCTCTCTCTCTCTCTCTACTACTACTACTACTACTAAACCTCTTCTTTCTCAAATTAACTAAATC
This sequence comes from Pinus taeda, assembly GCA_000404065.3. Lineage (NCBI taxonomy): Eukaryota > Viridiplantae > Streptophyta > Pinopsida > Pinales > Pinaceae > Pinus > Pinus taeda. The sequence continues at coordinate 219,407 of APFE030024044.1, forward strand.
TCTCTCTCTCTCTCTCTCTCTCTCTCTCTCTCTCTCTAAATATCACTCTCAACTCAATGTCTAAAATCTATTCAACATTCTCTCTCTCTCTCTCTCTCAAATTAACTAAATCCCTATGCTTCCAAAATTCTTTGTCTTATTTATATTACATTGGTGACCACTGATTGTTCTTCTCCTGATGTCTCCCCCCCGCCCCGACCCCATTTAATATCAATCACAAAGGGAATATACTCCACTTATGTTGATGAGTACTCTTTTCTTGAACTTAAGAAATCACGCCCATTTTTTGTATAAGATATGAAAAAATTTCTCTAGGTAGAGGTTTGGTAAATATGGCTGCAATTTTCTCTTTTTTTGGAATGTCTTCCAATCTGATAGTTTTATTAATAAGGTGTACTTGAAGAAAATGATATTTGATAAGAATGTGCTTAGAATGCATAACAAGGATTTTAGATATTTTGATAGCATTGGTATTGTCATCACATGATGGGTACATTCTAATCACCATTTTATTGAAGGACCTTGATATTCTTCTTCATCTATAGGCCTTGAGTGCAACATGATGTTGTTGCAATATATTCAGCCTCATTTGTGGATAAATAAATGGAGGCTTGTTTCTTGATGAGCTAGGAGACCAAAAAATTTCCTATAAAAAAGCGCCCCCCCCCCCCCCCCCCAACTAGTGTTCTTCTTCCATCAGCAATACTAGCCCAATATGCATTTGTATAAGCTTTGAGAGTAATATTTATGCCCCTTGGATGCCACAAGCCATAATCTATGGTGCCCTATAGATATCTATATATCCTTTTGACTGCATTCACATGAGTTTCTTTCTTGATTGAAATCTACCCACTAGATGTATTTCTTTCATGATATCTAGTCTTGATGTTGTTAAGTAAAGAAGGCTACCAATTAGGGACCTGTACATGGTTTGATATGCTTTTGGAGAATCATCATCCTTAATAAACTTGCATTCTATTGTCATGGGAGTGCTCATAGGTGCACAAATTTCCATGCCAAACTTCTTTAATATTTATTTAAGGTATTTGGTCTAAGAGATAAAGATTCCTTTTTCTAATTAATGAACCTACGTGTAGAAATTCCTTGTAGATTCAAACTACTAATTGTAATATGCTAAAACAATAGACTTGAATCTACTCTACTCATCAGCAGAAATAATTAAATGATTCTGAAATCATGAAGCATACAAGAGAAATAATTCAATCAACACATTACATAATTATTTCCTAGGGAAAGCCACAGCTAAAAACCCCTGCTATCTATATATTTTATTAGTCAGAAAATATGAGAAGATTACAATGTTTTTCTTAAGCTCGAGCAACCTCTGCACTATCTCTATTTGTCTCAAAACTTCCTAAACAAGCCCAGGCCAATGCTTAACCATTTTTCTGCTTACCCAAGTCCCTATTTCCTTGCGTTGTTCCTCAAGGAATTAGCCCCTATTAATTAGGGAAATTCCTCAATATGAACCATGCAATCCTCATAGGCCTTCCTCTGACTGCATGCACAACCTGTACAATTTAGATGATCATACAACAAATAGTACAATGTCTCTAAACTCCAATCTCAACTGGGTATTTCTCAGATCTAACATGAATGAGCTATTTATAAGTGAATCATCATTTTACTAGTTGATCACTGCAAGCATCACCACACTACTAGACCTCCCACTAGTTCCTCCAACAGTTGGAACTAGTTTAACTGACTTTAACTTAGTTAGACATAATTAATTAATTACAACTCAAAATAAACTCAACCAGGGCTCCTATAAAGTAGGAGACACTCTACACGACTCTAATTAAACCCTCAACTTGAACTAAGCTTACTAAATCAAATTAACTTAGTTAACTAATGCAAGTTGTCATGAGATGTGGAATTACAATTTTATTCCCAATTTAATTCAAGGACAAATTCCAATTAGGATTTTCTTGTTGTGTTTTCAACTCTCTTTTTTCCGAAGAAGAAAATTCATAATTTCTATTGATGAGAAATTACATGTTGTTGATGCCCATAGGCATATGTTGTATTGTGGTCGGTCGCCACTGTTCAAAAAGCAAAAAAAATACATAAGGTTCCCATAGGGATACTGAGTAAGGTTCTAAGTCCATCATAAAAGTGCGTAGTTGCTATAAATCAGTTTATTACTGTAATATACTGCGATATATACAAATATAAACAAAATATTTTGTTCCTCAAAATTGTTGATATTGAGGCCATTGCCTCACTGAAGTGGTCCATCTATATATGGTCTGTGATAATATCTGTACGTCCCTATAGGAGAAAATTCCTCGATCATCCAATCGCCTAGAGGACAATCCGCCGCTTCTTTCGAGAGCCAGTCAGCAATTGAATTTCTTTCCATGTAGATATAAGAAACAATTATCTGGTCAAAAAAAGTTTTGAAAAAAACAATTTCTTCCAAGATATGTTTCAAAGAATATGCATGACAATTGGACTTGTTGTTAAACCAATCAACCACAGTCTTTTGTGTTTTCAACACTCCCTCTCAACAAGAAAGGGATTATCTGCTACCTTGATCCTACCTCTATGAAACTTGAATTTTCATCTTGACAATGCCCTTGTCAAAATATTTGCATCTTGTTCCTCTGTAGGAATGTATTCTAGCAACATGGAATATACTCTAGCAACATGATTCTCCTCTGCACACAATCTCGTAGATGGTGATACCAAATGTTGATATGCTTGGATCGATCCTGAAAATATGGATTCTCATAGAGTTTGATATAACTCTGATTGTCACAATAAATCACTATAGGATCCATCTGCTAACCAAATAACCCAACAATGATCTTCCTCATCCATATAGCCTCACAATTTGCTTAGCTAGAAGCCATGTACTCTGCTTCTGTTGAACTAAGTGCAACTGATCTCTGCTTCCTATTGTACCAAGAAATTGTGGCTGACCCAATACTAAAGATTCCCCCTGATGTGCTCTTCCTATCGGATGGACTCCATACCCAATTTGCATTTGTGAAGTCTTGAAGCTTCACTCCCTTTGTCTTTCTGTACCAAATACCAAACTGAGTGGTGCCTCTGAGGTATCTCAACACATGTTTAGTTTCCTTCCTATAGAGTTTGGTTGTCTTAACCATGGCTTTACTAAGATGGTTAACTGCAAAACATATGTCCAGCCGTGTTTTGACAAAATACATAATTGAAACCACAAGTTGTCTGTAAATAGTAGCCTCCACTACTTCATCTGAGGTAGCATCTTCCTTCCTCCAGTTCCCTGTTAGAAGAGTCTCCATGGATTTGCTATTCTCCATGTGGAACTTCTTCAGTATCTTGTTGGTATACTTTCCCTAAGAGACAAACAATCCCTCATCTCCTTGCCATACTTCCATACCAAGGAAATAGTGCATGAGCCCTAGGTCCTTCATCTCAAATTCTCTTGAAAGATCCTCTTTACAAGATTTTACCAACTTCTCATCACCTGTTAGAATTAAATCATCGACATATAATATTATAATCAGAATTTTACCTTAAACCATAATATGGTAAAGGTTCACATCTACTTCACTTTTGGTGAATACCAACTTGGTGAAATAGTTGTCAATCTTGGTGTACTAAGCATGGGGTGATTGTTTCAATCCATACAACGCTCTCTTGAGTCTACACACATGTGACTCTCTGCTGAAGGTCTCAAATACTTCCGGCTGCTCAATGTACACCTCTTCCTCAGTCAAACCATTGAGGAATGTTGTCTTCACATCCATCTAATGTACTTCCATCCCATATGTACTGAAGGTGCTAGAATAGATCTGATTGAAAAGTACTTGTGACTGGAGCAAAGGTCTCCTCGTAATCAGTTCCATCCACCTGAGAGAACCCTTTGGCCACAAATATAGCCTTGTGTGTCCCCACACTCCAATATGTTGCTTGATTTACCTTGTAAATCCATATAGAACTCACCACTAACTTGTCTGTTGGTCTTGGGACCACCTCCCAAACATTATTTCTGATCATGGATTCATACTCCTCAACCATGGCATCAACCCATACTATTTTTTGCACTTCTTCCTTGAATGAGGATGGCTCAACCTCTATACTCTTGATCATCAAACCCATGTAGCCAATGTACCGTCTAGTGACCTCCCTTGCTTGCGTTGTGATATGGGTGCTCCCACATTCTCTCTGACATCATGCATCAATTTGTCAGCCTCTCTAGTGTGCTTCCTTCCATCTCTGGAAGTCTCTGCATGAGTGGGTTCTTCCACACTCTACTCCTTTGCATGTGGTTGCCACATCATCCTGAGGTTCTTATTTTGGAGCTAAAATCTCCTCTTCTCCATGCAAATTAAGCTCCCTCTCAAGGAAACATCTCATGGCCTTCTCTTCATCAAAATTCACATCTTTATGAACCATTGTCATCCTCTGAGATGGTAGGTACACCCGATAGTTGTGAGGTGTATTAGTGTACCCAAAAAATATGTGCAACTCAGCTGTTGGTTCTAACTTTTTCCTTACATCCTTGGTAACATGACAGTAAACTGATGAACCAAAGATCCTGAAGTGTGCCACATCTGGTTTCTTACCTGAAAAATCTTCTTCTAGTGTACTCATCCCAAGAATTCGATGAGGAATCCTATTCTACACATATACAACTGTGTTGCACGCTTCAACCAACAAGTTCAACAGTAGGCCCTAATGATGTAACATTGAGCATGTAGCTCCCACAATACTTATGGTATTCCTTTCAGCCACCCCATTCTGTTGTGGGTCATGGGGTGATATTAACTCCCATCAAATTCCTTCGGATGCATAGAAGTTATTGAATTCAATCGACGCATACTATCCACTGTTATCACTCCTGAGAGCTTTAACTTTCCTACTAGTGTCTTTCTCAACAAGTGATTTAAATTCACAAAATTTAGTGAATGTCTAATATTTCTTCTACATGAAGAAAATCTAGCACTTACGAGAAAAATCATCTACAAATATTACATAATACTTGTTCTTGGTCGCAAAGGCTATTGAGAACGATTCACACATCTCTAACTAAACTCTTTCAAGGACCGCTTGCGCTCGATTATATTTATCATGAAAGGTAAATTTCATTTACTTCCCCAATATACACCCTTTGCACGTGTCTCTCTAATCTAGTGTACTCATGGGAAGTCTTGTAGAAATTTTATGCATAATATTCAAAGCTTCATGGTGCAAGTGATCCAATATTCTATGCCACAACTCATCGATGTCTCAGTGCTGCACCTTCTCTACTTTTGTGCTCAAAGTAGCACAGTATCTACATCCAATTTCTAGAGGTTCTTCACCCGAACCCCAATCCACTTCACTTGTCCTGAGGCTATGTGGTGAGGAAAGCATTTCCTTTGCTAAATATCACATCATAGCCATGGTCCTCCAACATGGAAACTGAAACTAAATTCTTCTTTAAACCCAGAACATGCATGACATATTTTAATGTGAGAGTAGAACCAGACTCCCTCTGAAAGGTAACAGTACTAATGTCAATTGCGCTATATCTCCCATCATATCCCATTTTGATGTGCATATGAAGGTCCTTCTCCTCCAATTCACTAAACAACTCTTTGTTTTCGGTCATATGGAATGAGGCTCCACTGTCCAGATAAAACACACTATCCATCACTGATGTCATCATGCAAGCGATGAGGGTGAAATCCAGCTCTAATTTTGAAGCAAGAGCTTCACTTGTCGCTCGTCCTAAGGGCTTCTTACTAGCCTTCTTGTGTAGACACTTCGTGGCATAATGTCGCAGCTCATGACAGTGAAAACATTTAATCTTCAACACGTCCTTCTTCTTCCCGCCATGAATGGAATTTGATTTGGAATGGAATGAATTCAATTTCTTCAACATTCCAGCTAAGGCATAGTTGTCCTCATCATTATGCTTGGATGAGGATCCATCTCCAGTATTCCGTCGAATCTCTTCTTGCACCAAATCGAACGACAAACGCTCCCACTTTGTTATCTTCTCCCTCCCATTCACTAAGTCCTAGTAGTTGTGCCAACTCTTGGGAAGGCCTAGAAGTTATAGGCTAACCATTTTGTCTTCAGCAACTATAACGCTGACACTTTCAATCTCATCCCAACATTGGGTGAACTTGGTCAAGTACTTTGGTATTGTGTCGTCCTTCTCCATTTTGATTTTTTTGAGCTTGTCCTTTAGTGCGGCTAGCTTCTTGTGGTCCATGTTGTTTTGAAAAAGGTTTATCAAGGCCTTCCACATAGAATATGGAGTCTCCTTATCATGGAGGGTCGAGACAATATGATCTCGAACTCCTTCTAGGATAATCCTTTTCGCCTTTGCAACACGTTTTCTCCACTCTACTAGATCTTGAGCATTAGCTGTCGGAGGCTTAGGAATATCTTTTTTCTATGAACTCCTTAAGCTTGTTGTCTTCCAACACTGCCTCCATCATATCCTTACAAGAAATATAGTTCAAACTACCTAGTTAGGTACATATAATACATCCTGTAAGTGGATCGTGTTACCTTGATTCAATTTAAGAGAGACATTGCCTACATGTTTCACGGGATATTTCATATTATCTCCAAGGACAATTTCTAGGTTAGTTTCTTTCTCTATCAGATTATGGAGAACTTCTTTGTAACTAGTGAAGTGCCTTGAGGCACCACTATCAATGAGCCAAATTCCCATTGAGTCTGAAGGAGCAAAGGTAGATAGAGCAGCTGGTTTATTCATCCTGCTTATTTTCAACAATGTTGGATTCATGCCTAGAATTTCTAGCCTTTTTGAATGGTTGTCCTCTTCCTTGATTACCAGTGCTCCTTTTACCTTTGCTATTGAATTTGCCATTCCTTTGATTGCCATGAGATGGATTTTGATCATTCTCCCGGTGTGAGTCCTTTCTATCAGAGCACTCCCTTGCATAGTGACCTGGTTTATCGCAAATGTAACATCGTCCTTTTCTTCCACCCTTTGGTCTAGCCTTTCTTTTTTATTTAGTCCCAGAATTTTTCCTTTTCTTAGCATGAGAAGAGAAAGCAGCAGGAGGACCTTTAGGCATGTGCATTTCTTTCTCTTCAACCCTTGTTTCTTCTTGAATGCATCTAGCCATTAATTCCTTGAAACCAGGAATTACATTATTGTTCAAAAGAGTAGTCTTGAATACGTACCATTCGAATAGTAATCCTCCAAGAGTCGTGATTGTCATTTCCCTATCAGTAATAGTCTCCACAATAGATAGGAGATCATTCCTGATCTCGGTGATTCTTAAGAAGTATGCTTGCATACTCTCATCTTTGCCCTTCTTAATTTCCTTCAGCTTATTTCTAAGAAACAAAACTTGATTTGCATCATTATCTTTAAATAAACTCACCAGTCTATTGTAGATTTCCTTGGAGGTGTTTAGGTCGGAGATGTAGGCCACCAAGCGCTTGTTGATAGAGTCCCGGATGATCTTCTTTGTTTTGACTTCACCGGTTTTCCATTTGTTCTTAGTAGCAACGGTTGCATTTGATGGAGGCTCAACAATATTCCCTCTCACATGGTCCAATACTCCTTGATCTTCTAAGGTTTGATAGACATCTTCCATCCGTGATAGTCAGCTTTCTCATGGAGCTTGTCTTCGGTAGGAAAGAGTGATGAGGACCCCATAGTTCTTTTAGGATAGCCTTGCCAATCTTCTCTTCAGTGATTGCTCTTGCTCTTGCTCGGGCTTTGTCTTCACCTCACCTCTGATACCATGTTAATTTATGGTATGTTCTATGCTTAGAGCAATTTACTTTTCTTTCTTATTATTATTCACAGATTAGCAATCACATGTGCATAAGTGCAGATAGAACATTCAACAATCAACAGAAAACAAGCCAAGACAAGAAACATAAGATGTGGCGGCTAGCCAGGGACAAACCCCAATATGGGGAAACCCTTTGATCAAATCTTCTTTTATCTTCAATAATTTAGCAGAGAGAAATAGTACAAAAAATCTGATTTATATCCGTAGTAGCAAACCCTAGGTCAGCGGCATCAGCATTAGCAGCTTCATCATCAAAACTAGGGTAGTCGATATCTCACAAACCGACTGTTGGATTGGCTTGATTCCACCACCAAAAAATGCAGCCTTTAGAGGAGGTCCAGATGGAGCTACAATGCAGTTCTGAGGAGGGAGTCTTCTGGTCAATGTTGATCAAACTTTGTTTCTGCAGTTGCAACACTAAATTTTGTGTCCCTCCTTCCACCTGTGTGAGAGAGTCACCTACTGCGCAGGAGAGAAGAGACTCTTTTCTGCGCTGGAGAGAGAGAGCGATGTGATTAGTTGAGTGAGTCCAAATGAGGAAAATTCCTCCTGTATTTATACACATTTGATGATAATTGAATAGGTGTAATTGTTGGGCTTCTGAGCCTACATGAGTTTTTGGTAGGCTTGATAATTATTCCATAATCAAAATAAATTCATATCTCCATAAATATTTATTAGAATCGAATGATCTTTAGATCAATCCTACACCTCTCGATGAGAGGAGTCTAATAAAAATATTATCAGCCGTGAATAAGATGACCCACATGGAGTTTGGCCCTAGTTTCCAATTTTAACAGAGATAACATTCAGTGTTGTCCTCACCATAAGTTGCTAATACAGTGTCGCTCCTATATCAGTCAACTGATCTCGTATCTCATTCAGTCCTCCGAGGAAGGAGTCAAACGTTTGACCCTTCTTCATCTGATACAACCTCATCTGGTTCTCGAGCAACATTCTTCTCTGCACAGAAGTATGCTGGTACATGTTCTTGAGAGCCTCCCACATCCAAATTGTCGTTTCCTTCTCGACTATATGTGGTACCACATGATCCTTGACCCCGTCAAGGATAATGCACTTGGCCCTCGTCATCGCCTCCTCGTACCTGTCATTATCACTGGGGTCAACTAGGATAGCTATTAACTTCAAGGCGAAGTTCTTGACACGATTCCTGTCAAGCATGGATTAGATTCTGCCTTCCAGATTGCGAAGTTCGATGCTCCGTCCAGTCTATCCTGGTCTCTTACCCCGTGTAGTGCCATGATGCTCCTCTACTTCCCTCTTGGAAGTTCTTCGTTCGACTCCTCTAAGTCTCTACTGCCCGTCTGGAAGTTCTCTTCTAGACTCCCTCTGAGTCCTGATTTCCCTCCTAGAAATCCTTCTGCCACTTGTCGAGATGCCCCCTCTCTGATCGTCTTATGCAACTGCACAGTTGATCCAGGTTCCTCGGCTAGAAACCCTCGGTAACAACTCCTCTGGCCCTGCTCTGTCAGGTACTGTTCTGACTACAGTGCCTCACCAGCTCCACTTTGCAATATTCCTGCAGCCTTCTAGACCCCAACAACTGCCTCTCTGTGAACTGTGTTAGCCCTTCTCTACCTCACGTTGGCTCTATGTCACCCTGGATGGGTCTATGTCAACCCCAGGATGCCCTGCGTCAGCCCTCTAGCCCTCTGCATTAGCAACGTTGGCCTCTTTGAGGCTCTGTGCAGTTCTCGACTTCTTCTGCGTGGCTTTCGCTGGCTCCGCGTCACACTTCCTTGGCTTCTGCGTTGCTAGAAATAGCTTTTGTCACCTCGGGACAACTGTTTTCTGCTGCTATTGCTCCGCTCGGTTGATGTCACTTAGTCCTCCTATGATCTGCAATCACACTCTGATACCATGTTGAAGTTTCTAAGTTTGCTTAGTTTAGAAATCCTTCATGCACTTTTTTCTGATTTATTCCTACCTACTTGTTATTTTTCTTTAACAAGTTACTTACAAAGTAAACACTGAAAATAAACACTAGTGCATGCTCAACATATTACAGATCAACAACTAAAAGAAACAAGAATAAACACACCACATGACACATTATTTTTGGACCAATGTCCTCGGAAAAACCTAATGCGGGAAAACCGATGTAGCTATTTGAGGGTTTTCTTATTAAGCAATATCAGAGTACAATCTGAGTGTTGTAACTGGCCTACCCAACAGAGAATTTCCTTAGCAGCTATACCTCACAGTTTGAGAGAAATCTCCTGGCTGAAACCCGGGAAAATCCTTTCGATAGTTCCTTAGCACAAAACTGCTCTGCAACCCCAACATCTGCCCAATCTGGACTGCATCAGCCTCTCCTAGCCCAACGTTGGCCATCCGTCAGCCTTCCTTGGCCTGTGTCAGCTCCAGGAGGCCTTGCGTCAGCTCTGGGAGCCTCTACGTCAGCTACGCTGGCCCCTCTGGTGCTCTACGCAACACTTGATTGCCTCAGCGTGGCCTTGCGTCAGCCCTTGCTAGCTCTACGTCACCCTCCTTGGCTGCTACACTGATCTCTCGGCACAATCTCTGCCTTCTCTATTTCTCTATATTCAATGCCCCTCAGCTGCTCTCTCAATCACTAATTCTATCTCTCATAGCAAAACCCCGCTCTAGAGAATAGAATGACTGATCACTATGATGTGTTCTCCAAGTGACTCTCAAGCCTCCTCTTATACTTTTCCCGTTGACCTCTCAATGGCCGAGATTAAGTCCCTAATGAACGGCTAAGATTAGATCTGGCTTGATCCATGTCTTTTGGACCATTCTAACACATTCATATTAATACACATTAATATTTTATTTTCCCTAAGTTTAGACTTAGGGACTCCATTAAAAATATTAATTATTTTAATATCTCCTGATCTGTTTAGAATCTTCCCAAACCCTTTTTGGGTATTGGAGATCTCATGTGCTCCAACCTCTCCACCAAATTTCATGGCTAGATCACATTCGATGCTACCCCAAATCAACACATTGCTCAAAGGTTTCTGCAAATTTATATCTAGGCTCCTCAGGAAAAACCCACCAAAACCCAAAATGGTTTGGCCTAATTTTGAACTTCCAAAATTGACCACCAAAAGCCCTGCACTTTCCAATAGTTGTTGAAGCATGCTATCTATCAAACCAACAACAAAATCCTCCCCAAACACTCCTAAAATGTAGCAATCAACTCCATCAATACTTCCCTTATTTCTCCCTTCCAAGCAATAGCCCCAATGGTTGAAACTCTATCTCCCACGTATGCCCAGTTTTTCTCTTCTACGCAAACCACAAAATCTGCAAAATCACTCCTAAATATTGCTGCCACTTCCAGCCCTCAAACTCACTCAATAGCCAACAAATATATTGAGCCTTCTTCTCCCAATTTCTCCCGACAGTGGCCCTCCGAAACAATGTTGCAATGGCCACACTAGATCCGCTACTATGTCCTCCAAAAATACACATTGCTGGGGTGAATTGTATACAAATGCTGGAAACATCTCTACAAATCTCCTCCGGATGATAATGGATGAACCTATCTAGGGTGGCACTCAAAGTCCCCTAAAGAAAGGATGAGTTCTCCGCTTGGTAAACTCTTGCTCAACAGCAAGTGACCCGGCTAAACAGCTCGAGCAACAAAATCAAATTCGATAACCCAAGAATGAGAAATAAAGTGTGTTGCCTTCTTTTTATAACTTTCATGGAGCCTTTCTTCACACCTTTTCTTCTTTCTCATACATTTCAAATCATTGGCTTAGGGAGTGCGTATTTATTATGTGGGTGGCGCCCACATATCGTTAACAAAACAAAATAAAATAAAATTAACTTGCCTCTAACTCCTAAGTCTTCTATCAAAAATCAAATGGGCACTGTCTTCATCAAAATTGGCCCCCAAAATGTAGAAATAAATCATGTTCCAAAATAATTTAGGAAGGAACATTACATTCGATCCAATTTTCCCAAGTAATGCCCCTCCTATAACCCTGAGGCCTCAGAGGGGGTTCCACTAGACTAGGGCTAAAGACTAACCCCCTAGTAAGGTGAGAGTACAAGCTTACAATCAAGATTGGTCAATCATCTAGATCACCCATTTATTCATGTTAGAATGCCCAAAACATTAAGTAAAAACAGTTGATTGCAAAATGGTTAAAGTACCTAACGAGTGGTAGCCCACCATCATTCAAGAGGAATTTTGAATGATGAGAGGTGTATGACTGGTACAAATGGTGGAGAAAAGTGGCATATCATCATAACTAAGCAATGTATCGAAATGTTGGTTGTCCAAGATAGGAGAAAAGTTTTCACCTATGGGGTTACCCACTTTTGGTGGGTAACAGTTCCTTGACCATCTTCTTGCACACCTATTGTTAATATTAGGTTATTTTGATGGGTCAATATGGTCCCAAGGTCTCCATTATGCACAAAAATCAAGGGTGCACCTCTTGTGGAGATTATTTAACATTGTTTCTTGAAAAATGAACCTTTTGTGGAGTGTCCTTTTCCATTTGAATTGGCAAGTATATTATTTTAATGAAGAGTGGTTGTTGGAGGTTATTCTTGAAGATATTTCCAAAGAAGGGGACAAATGGCACCTTGCATGGATTTGTATGAGTATGTTGCTTGAGGATGAAGACATGTCGCATTGTTGCTTATGAAGCCACGTTATTCTAGTATTTTACATGAGCATTTTTGTCTTGAGTGGCTATATATTATTGTAATCCTTTTTTAGAGTTTTCTTAGGAGAAATGGGTGTGTCTAGAAACCACAAATATTATTTTATTGTAGAGGAGTTGAGCTGAAATGTATATAAATTTTTGCGCACTCCATTTTGGGGGATGGTTGGATTTGGAGATATCCCCTTGGAGCTTTGTTGAATATTTTGAAGGTGATGAAGTTGGGGGTTTTCTATTCTTGTGACATATTTGTTTGGACTAAATACTGCTCAAGATGAATGATGGAGATCACTTGCAAGAAAATATGTTATAAAGAGATAAATTCATGGTAAATTTGTTGCTCATTTTAGACATACTTATTTGTGGGCCATTTCTCTCTTGTGTATCTTTTTGTCTATGGCTGGAAATGTATTGTTGTATCATTCATCTTAATTTGAGTCTGCTACCATATTCACATTATTTATTTATAGGCACACATTCATACATGTTTTAGATATTGTTGAGGGATTTGCTCCCCTAGGGCTTTTGGGTGGAAACCCTAGCAAACTGAAAGTTGTCTAAACAGAGAAACACACATTCACACAACCATTATGCTATGATAAGCAAATTCTATAGTAAGAGGGGCATACCTCAGGTCCTACGTTCGAGAAGTTCCTCAAGGGTCCAAACCCTTCTTCAAGTCCCTTTCACTCCTTTGTCTTGTAAAACAACCAATTCCA
>APFE030024044.1:234108-253386 GCA_000404065.3 Pinus taeda
TAATATACCCCCGACGAACCCACGCACCCTATTTCAGAAAATGGCGTCCCCGTCCCCGTACCCATACCCGAACCCACGTTTCCTGGCAACATAGATAATAACCTTTCTCTCTCTTCTCTCCTCCTTTAGGCCTTCCCTTTGAGGTCTTTTTATACCACTCCCAAAGTAGTTTTTTAGTTGGGAGTTGGTTGGGAACAGTTGGGCCACGAGCACTAACAGGTGATCAGCAGGTAAAACCCGCGACCTCCGCCCAAAAATAAGGAGTTTTATATTTTTTTAAGTGTTTTAGTACATATACGCGGGTTGGGTATATGCCTACCCACGTATCCACGCGTTTAACTCAGGGCAATGTCGCATACAAGGAATAAAACACTGTTTTTTTAAATTTGAGACCAGGTCTGGAAGGAGGGGTTGCCCTAGGCCATAAGTGCAGCATCACAAACCATAATAGTGAGATTTGGAGCTATAATAGATACTTTCCTCATCAAGATTCCTCCAAGTCAATTTCTGCATTTGTGAATAAGATAAGGTTAAAGTAGCTTATTCATTTCAACTTCATTCTCTCCTTATCACATATGAAAGGAAATCAGAGTTGCTTCCCTCCCTAGTTTATCTTTGATTCTACTCGCCTAATGGATTGAAACTAGTGTTTTCCAACAATCACTTTATTCATAAAAAAAGCATAGCCTTCCTTTTGCCAACGATCAACTCTTCATTTCACCTTGAGCTTCCATTATATGTCTTTGGCAATCCTATCTTACTAATACATCCCTTGTGTTAGAGAAGAGCTGGCCTAAAGTGAGAGAGGGCACTATTATAATGATAGTTTGTAGCCCCTCCTAGTTCCTTTATGGTCTTACTTATGCTTTAAGACTTCATCACAAAAAGTGAGGGTTTGGGGGGTAACAGGTCTAATACATAGTTTATCTAGGCTCTAATATAGTTTTATATTATTATCTATTATCTTCACTTTTTAATGTGAAGCTAAATAGTGGTTAGTTGACTTAGTGTTAATGTTATAATTAGTTAAGCTTCGCAAAATAACACCAACTCAACAGGCATGCTCTGATATCTTTACTCTTTGTACTTTTCTCTATATAACTCTTTCCCCTTCCACCTTGGAAAAATGATTCAACTTCAAAGTCCAAAATATGCCATAAAAGGGCCTATTGGTCTTGCTATATTTGATACATAAAAAATGCAATTAAGGATTGCAGTAGAATGTGAAAATTCTATCACTACAACAACTAATTTATTTTACCTACTTATTTCTCAATAAGTTATTTACGAAAAACCCTTCAGTAAACATTAAAATAAATTCTACTGCAGATATCACACCATAATACAGAAACAAATACACGCACAAGAATCAAACACTTCAACACAGATATTTTGGACAAATGTCCCCGAAAAAACCCAATGCAGGAAAACCGTTTCAGCAGAGTAGGATTTTATTATTCAATAATCTTCAGTACAACTTGATGCCAAACTGGCTTACCCAATAGAGAAAAAATTCCCCAACACTTCTCCTAGTCTCAGCGTTAAGCTTGTTGGCCTCTACGCAACTCCCAGACCCTCTGCGTCAGCTCCTATCTCTCTGCGTCAGCACTGGGTCTCTCTGCAGTCACCCATGCAGGCCTTCCAGTGACTATGCAGTTCTACTGCCTCTGCATCTGCCTCGCTCACCTCTGCGCTGGTCCTTTGGTGCTATTCCCAACTCTCTGTTCCGTATCCGCTGCCTCTTGCTACTCTCCAAACCACTACTTCGAATTTCTTAGCTAGCCCCACTCCAGAAATCAAACTAACTAGTCTCCCTCAGTGTGTTCTCCAACTGACCCTCAAGCCTCTTCTTATACTTTTCCTATTGGTCCTTTAACGGCCGAGATTAAATCTCTAATCAATGACTAATATTAGATTTGGCTTGATCCATGACTTTTGGAACCTTCTAATCCAGTTTTATATTAATACCCATTATTTTTCCTAAGTTTAGACTTAGGAACTCCATTAAAAATATTAATTATTTTAATATCTCCCAAACTGGTTAAAATCTGCCCAAACAATTTCTAAGTCTCGGAGATCTCATGTCCTTTAGCCTGTCCACCAATTTTCATGGCTAGAGCACATCCGATGCTGCCCCAAATCAACATACAATTCCCTCTTATCTTATTATCATGCTAGTTTAAAATTATAAACATTACTACTGATATATCTATTTAGTGAAGGGTTTGTCGAGAAGCTGGGAGCATTTATTGTGAAACTTCACAGAAAAAGGGCCGAATACATCGAGCAGATGAAGAAGCAATCTATCCCATAGACTATCTTTAGCCTCGTGAACGTTAAAATAATATCTTTCTTTCTTTCTATACTGTTTTGAAACACTGAAGTATCACTATTTATGTTCTTGGATCCAACCACATAGACTTTGGCTATGTTGATTTTGTTCTAAACTTTTGGATCCTTATGTGGCGTTTTGCAGGTGGTACATGCCGGTTAACCTTCTTCTAACATTTTTGATTGGAGGTTTCTGTGGGTGGATCGTGGTGAAAATTACAAGAACTCCAAAGCATTTAAGTGGCCTTGTTATTGGAAACTGTGCTGCAGGCAGGTGCATTTTATGCCTATTGCAGGCAATTCATTAGTTAAATGTTGTTTTGCATGCCTCTAAATAAGGTCATCGATATCTATTTTAAGTTCCACTTTTTAACATAGGCAAATATAAGGTGAGACTGGAATTTAATTTAAATATGTTTTGAGGTTCAGGGCTTACTACCATCAAAATCAAAATTGTAGAGAGTTAGTAATATGAAACTCTTTTGAGCTTTGCCTTTGATTGTACACAGGAAACGTTGGAAATTTGCTTCTGATTATCATTCCTGCAATTTGTGAACAAAAAGCCAGTCCTTTTGGAGATGCTTCTGTTTGTATGGACTATGGAATGGCTTATGCATCCTTTTCTATGGCGGTATACTATTCCACCTAAACTTATAATTTCAAAATTTTTAGAATAAATGATAAAGTATTCTAATAATGTCCACTTGAATCTATTTGGTTTGTTGGACATGTTTTGAGCCCCTTTGATGATTGAGAGAAACTGAGAAATGAACTTGCCGTACATTATCATCTCAGAGTTTACTTGTTAAATTAAGTGCAACAGAGTGAGAAGGAATTCATGTTAAATGAGGGAGTATATGCCCTGTTCGTAAAATAAAAATGATACTCTGAAACTTGCTATGCAAGGAAGTCTATATCATGAATGTGATCTGTGAAATACTTCTCATCTTCTAACTTTTCCTTCTAGAGCAGATTGGGGCCATCTACATCTGGTCTATTGTCTACAATATTGTGAGATCATCATCGTGTCAAAGGGATGAAGAAACTCAAATAGAAGCTACGGTTGAAGAGAAGATCCCAAGTAAGGACTGTTCAAATACTAGACTGCAATCTAATCTTCTACAGGGAGTCCATACAGAAGTGTCAAATTCTAATGGAAAAAATGCGTCTCTGTTTCCATCTGAGACACAGGATTTCAACAAAGAGTTTGGCAAAGGAAATGTAAGTTGTCCCATTTTCCTTCATAGACTAGCATATTTATGGCTTTTGTTTAAGATTATATCTATATCTTTAGTTAAATTTGATTTTTGATCATTGGATTTTGCTTGATGTAGACCTTGCCGTAGATTCAAAATTTTTGGGACCTTGCAACCTCATATATATTTTGTTCCCTTATTAGAGTTATTTTGGAAGTTCTACAAGGCCGGCCTTGTGGTTTTTGTCTTTGTGATCTCAGTTTCAACTTTCAAGTTTACTAGTTGAAAAAGAAAAGTGGCATATTCCTTGTGGAGGATTCCGTTTCACAATAATATTAGTATGGCTCTTTCCTTGGTTGTTTGTAACAATGTAGTTCACCTTTTCTTTTCTAATTAGTGTGCCCATGGTCGCACAGCTAGTGCTTAACAAGTTGTATGATCCAGAGGTAACACAAGGCTAATTAATAGTTCTGTAAACCTGATCCGGTATATGTACTCTTATCCTTTTTTCCGTGGTATGGGTTCTTTTGCTATTAGTCACTTCATTAATATACCCTTTTATTTTCTATTCAGCTTTACTTGTGAATGATGAACTAATTTCCTGAGAATTGTTTTGGAAATATTCAATTCATCCTGATGGAATAGACCCATTTTTCCTATAATAACTTTTGCATAAATATAAATAGTCATAAAAGAAAATGGCCACGTTAAAGAACGAGTTCCATTTGCTTTTAACCTTGTCCATTTCATAAAAGGTTTTTTTTTTTTTTTTTTTTTTTTTTTTTTTTGTATTTTTTATGTTTTGACATCAAATGCATAGACCCTTGGCTTGTAAAAGTTGCATCAAGTTTTAGTGCAAATATTTTCATCATTCAATGACAGTCCATTATCTGACAAAAGTTGGTCAAATCTGCTATTTTTTCTTTGGTAAATTCGATTTATTATTTTTCAACTTTTACATCTGCAAAATAACTTTCAGTATAGTGGCTAGTAGAGGGATAAACTAAAGGGTGTATGGTCAAATACCCCATCACATTGATGAAATTCCTCCATCCTTCATAATTTCGTTTCATTTTAAAAACTTATGTTTTTGACTTACTAAGCAATATGTGGTGTAGTGGCTAGATAATGGAGGCAACATTTTTAAAAGCCACAGCCCAAGTTCAAGTTTTTTAAGTTTTAATACATGCAAACAGTGGAATGGAGAGGAGATAGTAAGACAGTGGCCTAAATTTTTCGTGCATTTGGCATATTTCCTTTTCTTTCAGCTTTTCTAGACCTCCCATCTCCTAGAGTGACCTCTCTTATCATTAACCTGTCTTCGACAAGTTCCTTGAGTTAGTCTTTTCTGTAAGTAATGCACTTACACTCCAAAATCAATGTATCAATCATCGTATTTCCTTTTATTTGGTGATATTTGCAATACAAATTTCTTATCAATACCATAATCATCTTCTCTTGTAAAGTTGTTTTCACATGACTTAATTTTTGCTCCCTCTCTTTAAATTCTCATGCTTGCGGTTGCCGCAAAATCTAGCAAGCCCAGTGCAAAGCCTCACCAGGCGAGGGCTAGACCTTATGGAAACAAAAAGAAAAGGTTGCCACTATCACCTCAACAACCTTTTCTCCTGCTCTTTAGTGGAATTTAAACCACAATGGAGGCTTATGTAAATCACTTATATAGACACTCTAATACTAGGGCTCAAGATGATGAGTTTAAAGGTCAAATTGGATAGAGTTGGAAATTCAATTTATGAGATCTTGGGGTCATAACCCCCTAACTGTACAGCTCAAAAAATCAATTTAGCTAATGATTAAGCTTTTAAAGGATGAAATGAACTAATATAAGCTACATATTCAAAATATATACTATTAAAACAAATTTGAGCTAATACAAGGCAAAATAAAGGTACCTGTAAAATGGAGCCTTGTTGAGTGAAACTCTGCAGTAGAAAGGTCTACTACAACCATATTTTTCTACAGATATGTACACATAAGCTAGATATACCGTGTAAAACATGGAAAAATAAACTCAAGAAAATAGATATATCAATTCCTTGGACAAGATGTAAATTTAAGCTCTTTTTCTTCAAGGACTATTAGCTATGTATGATGAGAAAATTACAGCAATCTAGTAGTAAAAATAAAAAGGAATTTATTTTATATTTTTCAAATATAAGACGATTAAAGAGTGAGGCTTTACCTTTTCCTTTTACCTTACCAATTTGTAGAGTTGCAATCTCAACCCTTTGTCAATTTTCACTTTTGAAGCTAGAGAGGAATGAGAAGTTGAGGGTGGAACTATCCCACACCCTTAACCTTGGATTACATTAGGAAAGATCTAACTCATTAGGAGGACCTACTCATTCAAAATAACCCAACCAAAATAACAACAGTAGTGCCAATAGTCCACAATTCCAGATGGAGATCCCCCTCTAAAGGGCTTGTGCAACACTTGGAAGTGTGTATTTTCAGCAACTATCTAAGGATGAGGTGAAGGATTAGGCCTTGAGCTCCCCTTCCACGTGATTGTCTATCCTTCACTGGATCGATATCTTGATTTTTTGATGGAAATAACCTATTAAAGAACAATGATAGAGGTGAAAACTAAGAAGGAAAAGAATAGAAAAATCAACTCAACATATGAAAATGTTTTTTGCAAAATGGTTTCTTTGTATTATCGCATTAAATGATTTCATAGTCAACAACCTTCACTAGAGGGAAGGCTACCTTTTATAAACATTTTCTAACATCTAGATAGTGGCTAGCTAATAGCTAGTTTGACTCCGTCTAGAAAATAATATTTACTAGTCATCCACATGTTTGAGACTTAGTAATTATTTAATAAAATATTGCATTAAGTTCATGACTTTTCCCATTAAGGGGTCAAATTGACTCTCACAAACCAAGGAAATCCAATGTTCCAATTTCAAGTGGCCCAAAAGGAAATAAGATGAAAACTAGTTGCAATAAGTGCTCCAATGTTCCTACTTAACCTTTCCAACAACTACTTATCCATTGACTTGAATTTTCCGTGCAGAATAACTCGAATTTGACCACCTTTCTCTAGTTCTCCAATACCTTGGTGAATTTTCCAATTCCACCACTTGGATTTGTTGTAACTCAATGTGATTTCATTTAGGTCTTGCTTTGTTTGTCCAAATAATTCGATGTGTTGCCATATCATCATCATCAATGCTATTTCATCATGTTCAAATTGTAGATCTTGAGGAACTCAAAAATCAGAAACATGGGTTTTGTTCCTCTCACTGATTATACCACTCTTGACATAATGCATGTCAAAAATAGTCCTTTAGAGTAAAACCTATTTGATCAACTTTGACCAATCATATCTTAATCATGTCACCTTTGGTTGGAAAAATTCCACGTGGCATGTCATTTTCTCATTAAGCTCTAGAATCTGAGACCCTATTGACTTTTTGACTTCCATGACTACTTCGGCATTAGGAAATGTGAATTTCCTTGGGAAGTGTAAAATGTTGCTAACTATGAGACTACCATGTATGAGAAACATTTGATGGATACAACATCAATTCCAAGTCCACCTATAGACTTAATAAACTCATAACCATGTGGAATGACATAGGTGTACCCGAATTGGGTTGGATTGGCCCCTACATTGGTGATCACCCCTACAAAATGAAGGCTCCTCTAAAATTATGAGTCCTCATATAAGCCCATCAAAGGTCCTCCAATCCTATCCAGGATGAAAGGAACGGAGATGAACTCAAAGGGACCAGTCATGGTCCTAGCAAAAAGGTCTAACATACCTAATACAAGACCTCACATGGTTGTTACATGGCTTTAACCTATCACCTTATGCTTAGGATGGTGTGAAAATGTTGCAGGAATGTATAATTACTTCTGCTAGTATAAGGGGTAATAGGACTAAAGGAAAGAAAAGGAAGGTATGCACGAGAAATTTGTTAGTTTATGGTAGGGGCCATATAGGATTTAGGAAAAAGCAAGAGTAAATTTGTATTATCTGGTGAACGTTGAAGGAGAGCACCAACCCTTACCAATGAATGGGCAACTCCTAAAGGCTTATTTTCCTGATAATACTTGATTCTTTAGCTTAGATAGTTTAGAGCAAGTAGGATTATGTATATTTCATTCTTGATTTTGTCCTTTCTTGTTTTCTTCATGTTGGTTTTCTTATATAATTAGGTCATTTTACTATCTTTTCATAGTTTAGCTAAGATTTCAATTTTTCCATATCATAGGGTGACAATTAGCTCCCTACCTTGTTATTACTAATAGTTTCTTTAGAGTGATATAGGTAGCAAGCCTATGAGAACCAACAATTATTGGGATTCTCATGCACTCTTCATTTGAGTACATAGATCATGCTCTCTACAATGAGCGCATGGATCATGCACTTTATGTTGATTTGAGGTAGCATCAGATGTGCTCTAAGTCTCAAATTTTGTAGGGAGGCTTGGGCACAGGTATTCCAAAGAACCCAGAAAGCGTTTTGGGAAATTCTACCCAGAAGTGATTTTATTAAAATAATTAGCATTTTTAATGGGGTTCCTAAGTCTAAACTTAGGAAAATTAAAATATTAACGGGTATTAATCTAATCAGAGGTGAAACTTCTAGAAACAGCCATGGATCAAGTCAAAACGATCTAAGCATTTGATTAAGATGTAATATAGGTCGTTGGTTGTCCAACAGGAAGATATAAGAAGGGGCTTGAGGGCCATTTGGAAAACACAGAGAGATTGAGAAAATCGATTTTTTGAAGTGAGAAGTTCTCAGGAGGAAAATCGATTGAGGAGATATTGAAACAGAGGGGCAGTGAGAATCCGGGAAAAGGAATTTTCGGAGAGTACAAGGCAGAGAGAGGAGAGAAAGACGTCCAGAGAAAGATTGACATTGGCCTACGCAGTGCTGGCACAGAGGCAACGTAGTGAGTGAGGGGAAGTCAAATTCCTGCTGAGGGAAGTCGAAGTTCAGTTGACAGAAGCCAGGGTGTGAATCTGGGAGGCAAAAGAGTCGATTTCTCAGCCAGCAAAGGATCCAAAGGAGAGGCAAGCGTAATACCTAGGAGGTGTGACGCAAAAGCTGCCCAGGGTAACACAGTTCTGCCCAGAGGCCACGCAAAGGGTGACACAGAGCCTCCGAAGCTGAAGGATTAGTCACTGTTTCTCTAGTGACAGGGTGAGATCATTTCACTAGTCTTTTGTTCAGTATTCTCTCTGTAATGGATTGCTAGTTGAGCATCCTAGAATTGTACTCAGAATTTTCTGCTGCATAATAATAAACCCTCAGAGCTGTTGCACCGATTTTCCCGCATTGGGTTTTTCTGGGGACTATTTGTCCAAAAATAATTGTGTCCTATGTGTTGTATTTTTCGTTCTTGCTTAGTATTTTGTTTCCGCATATATGTAATTAAGTGATGGCTGCAGATGTATTTACTTCGAAATTTATTGTAGAAGACAGTAAATAACTTGTATGATTTAATCATGTGGGAGAAGTAACATCAATTTGCTGCAGTAGGGATTCCAGCTTAGGAATTTTCACATGGTATCAGAGCTAGTGCAGGTGAGACAAGAAGAGCAGAACCAGAAACCCCAACGCTGAGCAGAAGGGGAAATTGAAAAGTTGCAGGAGGCAGCAAGTCAAAACCCCAAAGGGTTTTCGTAGTTCTAGCCGAAGGATCGAAAATTCAAGGTCGTCTCTCTCTTCGAGTGAGTTGACAGAGAGAGAGGTTCCAGTTCGAATTTTTTCCATGGCAGAGGAGGCAACGCTAAGCTTCAGCGTGAGAAGCAGTTGGTGGACGTATATTTTTCAGTAGGAAGCTTTGCTGGGCTGAAAATACATCAGAAGAAAGAAGCAGCAGAGCATAGTGAGGGAATACTTCCTCAGTGATTTCTTGTCGAGGAAATCAACATTTCTCAATTGCTAAGCAACAACTTACTAACTCCATTAGGGAGTGCATAAGTCGGCCTAGGAGCTACACAGTAGGAAGAAAGAGGGAGTAGTTCGACAGTTTTTGAAGGAGGTGGCAACCACTGGGTTGAGGGATCAGGATAGGTTGGATGGGGCTTCCAACTATGCCATTTGGAAGGCTAGGATGACCTTCCTGCTAGATGAGCATGCCCTCAAGAAGTACGTTGATGATGTGGTGGCTGAACCTGTGGATGCAAATTCGCTGAAAAAATACAAGGCTAGGATGGCTAAGGCGAAGAGGATGATCCTGGGTGGAGTCAAGGATCGTGTGGTGTGCCACGTTGCTACCAAAGGGATCACTAAGGAGATGTGGGATGCCTTGGCCACATTGTATCAAGGAACTTCTGAGCAACGGAAGATGTACTTAGAGCAGAAGTTGAGATCTGCTCAGATGCAGAAGGGGGAGTGAGTAGATCCATTCCTTACAAAATTGAAGGAGACCCATGATGAGCTATCAGTTGCGGGACATACTCCTCAAGACTTAGATTTAGTGAGACTAGCTCTAAATTTTGTCTTAGATGATTGGCAGATCTTTGTCCAGAGTATCTTGGGCAGAGCAGCGTTACCAAATTGGGACGAGATGTGGGCATCTTTGAAACAAGAAGAGCTGAGGAGAGATCTGCTCAAGGTGAAACTTGATGGGAGCAGCAGTAGCAGTGGATTGAAGCCCAAAGTAGAGGAGGAGGATAGCACAACCCTTGCATCCAACAAGCAACAGGGGCAATAGAGATGAAAGAAGGACATCTCCAAGGTGAAGTGCTTCAGATGTGGCGAGATGGGCCACTATGCATCGCAGTGTCCTCTGAAGAAAAAGGACAAGGATGAGAAGCATGATCCGAAGGTTGTAGCCGCGAAGATTAACGAGGAGTTTGCCATGACAGTTGAGATACCTCCAAGAGGGAGGTGGGATGATATAGAGCTGTAATCAGGAGGACTACAGATGGGAAAGATCCTTGAGGATCCCACCTCTTGGATCGTCACCTTTGCTATGGGAGCCCATGATCAGGAGTAGTGGAATGGTGGAGTTTCAGTTTGTGCCATGGAGCCAGAGACTGAGCAGCACAAAGCAAAGAGGCAACGGTGCTAGGAGGCACAGTGTAGAGCTTCAACAACGCAGTGGTTTCAGAGGAAGCATGGGACTATCAATGGTCAAGATTTCAACACCGAGGAGTATCCATTGGATACTTGTCCAATTTTGGGTGTTTTTATTTGCTTCTCTCAACAATTGAGTTGCAGTACGGATGCAGTGTTAGTAGTGGCAGTGCTAGCAGCATAACAGATGCAACATTTGAGAAGGAGCTGCAGTACAGATGTAGCATTGGCAGTGGCAATGTCAAAGGCAGCAGTACAATAGCAGCAACAGTGTAGTGGTTGGTGGACAACAGATTAGGCATCAACAGTGCAGAGATGATGCTTCAGAGTCAGAGCAGTGTACAGAGAGGCACTGTATTTTTATAGCACATTCCTCACTAAGAGGGAGTGTTGATTTGAGGTAGCATCAGATGTGCTCTAAGCCTCAAATTTTGTTGGGAGGCTTGGGCACAGGTATTCCAAAGAATCCAAAAAGTGTTTTGGTAAATTCCAACCAAAAGTGATTTTATTAAAATTATTAATATTTTTAATGGGGTTCCTATGTCTAAACTTAGGAAAATTAAAATATTAATTGGTATTAATCTAATCGTGAAACTTCTAGAAAAAGCCATGGATCAAATAAAAATGATCTAAGCCTTTGATTAATATGTAATCTAGGCCGTTGGTTGTTCAACAGGAAGATATAAGAAGGGGCTTGAGGGTCATTTGGAAAACACACAAAGAGATTGAGAAAATCGATGTTTTGAGGTGAGAAGTTCTCAAGAGGAAAATCGATTGAGGAGATTTTGCAGCATAGGGGCAGTGAGAATCCGGGAGAAGGAATTTCTGGAGAGTACCAGGTAGAGAGAGGACAGAAAGACGTCTAGAGAAAGGCTGACGCTGGCCTACACAGTGCTGACGCAGAGGCAGCGCAGTGTTAAAATTGGGAACTAGGGCCAAACTTCATGTGGGTCATCTTATTCATGGCTGATAATATTTTTATTAGATTCCTCTCATCGAGAGGTGTAGGATTGATATAAAGATCATCCAATTTCGATAAGTATTCGTGGAGATATGAATTTATTTTGATTATGGAATTATTATCAAGCCGACCTACAACTCATGTTGCTCAGAAGCCCAACAGTCGCATCTATTCAAACACCAACGTTGTGTATAAATACAGGAGGACTTTTCCTCATTTGGACTCACTCATCTCATCACATCTCTCTCTCTCTACTACACAGGAAGGAGTCTCTTCTCTACTGCGCAGAAAAGGGTCTCTCTCTCACACATGTGAAGCCGGAAGCTGCTGAAACTGAAGCTGCAACTGCAGATCCAAACTTTGACCAACGTTGACCATCAAGTTTCCTCTTTTGAACTGCGTTGTAGGTTCATTTGAACCTCCTTTGAACACTGCAACTTTTGGTGGTGGAATCAAGTTGATTCGACGAACGGTTTGCGAGATATCGACTGCCCTAGTTTGAAGGAAGCTGCTAAAACTGAAGCTGCAATTGCAGATCCAAAATTTGACCAGCGTGGACCATCAAACCTCCTCTTCTGAACTACGCTATAGGTTCATCTGAACCTCCTCTGAAGGCTGCAACTTTTGGTGGTGGAATCAAGTCGATCTCACAGATGGTTTGCAAGATATCAATTGCCCTAGTTTGAAGGAAGCTGCTCAAACTAAAGCTGCAACTGCAGATCCAAAGTTTGACCAGAGTGGAGCATCAAACCTCCTCTTTTGATCTGTGTTGTAGGTTAACCTCCTCTTTTTGATCTGCACTGTAGGTTCATTTGAACCTCCTCTGAAGGCTGCAACTTTTGGTGGTGGAATCAAGTCGATCCAACAGTCAGTTTCTGAGATATCGACTGCCCTAGTTTTGATGATGAAGCCGCTAATGCTACTGATTTAGGGTTTGCTACTGTTGATATAGATCAGATTTATTGTACTATTTCTCTTTGCTGAATTATTGAAGATAAAAGAAGATTTAATCAAAAGGTTTCCCCACACATTGTGGGGTTTGTCCCTAGCTAGCCACCACATCTTGTGTCTCTTGTTTTGGCTTGTTTTCTGTCAATCGTTTAATGTTCTATCTGCACTTTACTTTATGTAAATGTGATTGCTAATCTGTGGAATATAATAAGAAAAAGAAGTAAATTGTTATAAGCATAGAACATACCATAACTTAACATGGTATCAGAGCTGAGGTGAAGACAAATCCCGAGCAAGAGCAAGAGCAAGAGCAATCACCGAAGAGAAGATTAGCAAGGCTATCCTAAAAGAACTATGGGGTCCTCAATACTCTTTCCTGCCGAAGACAAGCTCCGTGAGAAAGTTGACTATCATGGATGGAAGATGTCTATCGATCTAACCCTCGAGGATCTAGGAGTGTTGGGTCACGTGAGAGGCAATATTGTTGAGCCTCCATCAAATGCATCCGATGCTGCATGGAACAAATGGAAAACTGAAGAAGTCAAAATAGAAGATCATCTAGGACTCTATCGATAAGCGCTTGGTGGCCTACATCCCTGATCTAGACACCTCCAAGGAAATCCACGATAGACTGGTGAGTTTATTTAAAGTTAATGATGCAAATCAAGTTTTGTTTCTTAGGAATAAGATGAAGGAAATTAACAAGGGTAAAGATGAGAGTATGCAAGCATACTTCTTAAGGATCACCGAAATCAGGAACGATCTCTTGTCTATTGGGGAGGCTATCACTGACAGGGGAACGAAACTCATGACTCTTGGAGGATTACCATCCGAATGGTACGTAATTCCTGGTTTCGAGGAATTAACGGCTAGATGCATTCAAGAAGAAACAAGGGTAGAAGAGCAGGAAATGCCCTTGTCTAAAGGTCCTCCTCCTGCCTTTTCTTCATCAAAAGGAAAGGCTGGACCTTAGGCTAGAAGAAAATGACGATGTTACATTTGCAATGAAGCAAGTCACTATGCAAGGGAGTGCCCTAATAGAAAGGACTCACACCGGGACGATGATCAAAATCCCTCTGGTGGCAATCAAAGGAATGACAAATTCAACATCAAAGGTAAGTGGAGAGCTGGGAATCAAGGAAGAGGACAAGCATTTAAGAAGGCTAGAAAGTCCAGGATGTATTAAATGCACCTGACCTCAAAAAGAGCCTAGTGTCCATCTCAGTAATGGAAGACAAAGGCTACAAGGTAACCTTGAACGATGGCAAGGTATGTATATGGAAAAATAATGTTAAAGATGCCTTTACTCTTGGGTTTAGTGTTGATTCATTATATCAGGTCGATGGAAGTCTGCTAGGTGTCATGTCTTGTGACACAACTCTTCAGTCCGAACTTTGGCATCGGAGGTTTGCCCACCTTCATTACAAAACTCTACCCGATGTAAAACAAATGGTGACAAGGATGCCCGAATTCCAAGTAGAGAAAGAAGGTGTATGTCTGGGATGTGCCGAAGGAAAGCTCAAAAGGGGACCATTCCCCTCAAGCCAAACCAAGACCTTTGATATATTACAGTTGGTTCACTCAGGGATATCTGAGGCTGGCATTAAGAGGGAGACTACTACACCACATACTCCTGAGCAGAATGGTGTGGCGGAAAAGAAGAACCGTACAATTGTGGAAGTTGTCTCTATGGGTAGATGATGTAACAATGCCTGATATGGAGGAACCCATGGATCCTATTTATCCACCTGAGCCTTCCTCTTCTAGGAAGAGGCCTTTATGGCTTAGGGGGATACTTGATGATGCTGAAGGACATGTTGCACCCCGAGGAACCTTCCATGAAAGTAAGAAACCTAACAGGTATTAGGGATACTTGACCATCATGAGCACGATCATACAAAATGAACCTTCATCATTCTCAGATGTCGTCAAGCATCAAGTATGGAAGGATGCTATGACCAAAGAATATGAGTCTATTATGGAGAATGATGGTTAGGAAGTAGTTCCCAGACCCCAGGTGCTAAGACAATTGTTACTTCAAAATGGATTTACAAGATAAAGCTACAACAGATGGAAGTACGAAATAGTATAAGGCTTGTTTTGTTGCTCGTGGTTTCTCCCAGAAGGAAGGTATAGACTATGATGTGATATTTGCACCTGTTTCCAGATATACGACCATCTGCTTGATCATAGCCCTTATGGCTTCACAGGGATGGAACCTACATCAGATGGATGTCAAGACGGTGTTCTTGCATGGTTCAATCAAAGAAGAGGTCTACGTGGAGAAACCCAAAGGATTTGAGATTTATGATTTAAAATCTCATGTATGCAGGTTGAAGGCCCTCTATGGGCTGAAGCAAGCACCCCGAGCATGGTATGAGAGGATCAATAGCTACTTGATGAAGCTGGGATTCACTAGGAGTGAAGCCGATCCTAACCCTTACCTTAAGGTTGAAGATGAAAAACCTCTCATACTGGTGTTGTATGTGGATGACCTCTTTCTAACAGGTGCATACCCTCTCATTCACAAATGTAAGAGGGAGTTGGCTTCTGAATTTGAAATGAAGAACCAAGGACTTGAAGTGTGGTAGAAACCAAGGGAAATTTTCCTATCTCAAGAAAATATGTGGTGAAGATTCTGAAAAGATTTGGTATGATGGACTGCAAGCCCGTGACTACCTCGAGGATCTTAACTTTTGGAAGTTATATGGTAGTGATGTCGGACCAAATTTGGGAAATGCCTCTGAGTTTCAAAAACTCATTTGCGTTGATGTTCTTGGTGAACCTTCGTCTGAACATATGTTTTGTAGTTAGCATTGTGAGCTCATATTTGGTTGAGCCTCACTAGATTGGTGCCAAGAATCTTTTGAGATGTCTTAAGGACACAATCTCTCATGGATTGAGATACATTGCCGGAAATATGAAACTGCATGATTATTCGAATGCTGATTAGGCAAGTAGTGTGGAGGATCACTGGAGCACCTTTTAGTGTTGTTTCTCTTTGGATTATGCTTCGATATAATGGATGAGTAGGAAGTAGAAGTCAGTTGCCATAAGCATCATTGAGACCAGATACATATCTACGAGTATGATCTTGTATGATGCTGCTTGGTTGGGGAAGCTCTTCAGTGAGCTATTTGAACACATACCACTGTGATTCTCTATAACAACCAGAGGTGGGATTCGATTATTGAGGAATCCTGTATTCGTCGATTGCTCCAGTAGATAGACATCATCTGGGATATGGTAAGTTGATGAGAAAGGAGGCTCCATCGCATTAAGATGATGTACAGGTCGATACACCTAGTCAAAGCCACGAGGAAAGATCTAATCTGTGATTTTCCCAAATGACTTGTAGTCATCAAGAAACCCTTGTACAAGGGTCATGCATGTTGTATACATTGAGCTTTGGGATCTCTGAGGGCTTGCAGTTTTTATTGGAGCAACATATGACCACAGAGTGAATCACCCTCCCCTGGTGGTGTGCACTAGAACAAGATGATTCGCTCTCTTGTGGGACAAGATGATTCGCTCTCTTGTGGGACAAGATGATTCGCTCTCTTGTGGGACAAGATGATTCGCTCTATTGTGGAACAGGATAATTTGCTCTCCTACATAGCAGGATTGATGTGTTCTCCTGTGAGACCTGGATTGATGTGTTCTCCATGGTGATGGTAGTAGGATCTATGTGTTCTCCTGTGAGGCCTGGATTGATGTGTTCTTCATGGTGATGGTAGCGGGATTAATGTGTTCTCCTGTGAGGCTTGGATTGATGTGTTCTCCATGGCAATTGTAGCAGGATTGATGTGTTCTCCTGTGAGGTCTGGATTGTTGTGTTCTCCATGGTGATTGTAGTAGGATTGATGTGTTCTCCTGTGAGGCCTGGATTGATGTGTTCTCCATGGTGATTGTAGCAGGATTGATGTGTTTTCCTGTGAGGCCTGAATTGATGTGTTCTCCATGGAGATTGTAGCAGGATTGATGTATTCTCCTGTGAGGACATGATTGATTAAGTTCTCTTGTCGAGGCATCCTACCCATGCAGTATAGGACTCATGGGAAGTACATATTATCTGATCAATGAGCAGGGAAATGAAGTTAGGGACCATAGTAGTATTGATGGACGCATTTTTGTATCTACCGTACTCCCTACGCTAGGATGACCTCCATTGATCTGGGATTAATGATACTGGTTTGGGACCAGTGGTAGGAGTTGTACCATACTGTGACACTGACTTCAGGTTGGTTGAGACTGGTCTAGGACTAGTGGTACATACTCTAATACTAACTTCGTGTCAGTGCAGTACTGGTCTAGGACCAGTGAGAGTGGTACATGCTATGACGCTGAATTTAGGCCAGTTGAGACTGGTCTGGGACTAGTGGTACACTCTTTGACACTATGATACTAGTCTCGGACCAGTGGTAGGAGTGGTACTTACTATGAAGCTAACTTTGAGTCGATTGAGACTGGTCTGGGACCAGTGCTACACACTCTAAGATTGACTTTGAGTCAATGGACGATGATCCTAGTCTGGGACCAGTGGAGTTGTACTCACTATGACACTGAATTCAGGTTGGTTGAGACTGGTCTAGGACCAGTGGTACATACTCTGAGACTGACTTTGAGTCAGTATGATACATCCTCAATCATTTATTCTTCTTCATAATTCTGACAAAAGCAGAGCAGAACAGAACAAAGCAGAGCAGCGCATAATAGAGCAGAGTTGTACAGATTAGTATAGGGCAGAACAAGACAAAGAAGAACAGGTAAAATAGAGTAAAGTAGGGCAAGGATCAAGTTGTACAGTGGAGTGCATTTGATGGATGAATAGTAACGATCGATAAACAAATTGCAGATGAAGTTCTCCCTAGTTGAGAGGGAGTGTTAAAATTGGAAACTAGGGTAAAACTTCATGTGGGTCATCTTATTCATTGCTGATAAAATTTTTATTAGATTCCCCTCATTGAGAGGTGTAGGATTTATATAAAGTTCATCCGATTCCGATAAGTATTCATGGAGATATGAATTTATTTTGATTATGGAATTATTATCAAGCCGACCTACAACTCATGTAGGCTCAGAAGCCCAACAGTCGCATCTATTCAAACACCAACGTTCTGTATAAATATAGGAGGAATTTTCCTCATTTGGTCACTCATCTCATCACATCTCTCTCTCTCTACTGCGCAGAAAAGAGTCTCTTCTCTATTGCGCAGAAAAGGGTCTCTCCCTCACACATGTGAAGATGGAAGCTGCCGAAACTGAAGCTGCAACTACAGAAGTAAAGTTTGACCTATGTGGACTAGAAGATATCCTCATATGAACTATGTTGTAGGTTCATCTGAACCTCCTATAAAATCCGCAACTTTTGGTGGTGGAATCAAGTCAATTCGACAGACAGTTTGCAAGATATCGATTGCCCTAGTTTGAAGCCATAAACTGTCGAAATTGAAGCTGCAATTGCATAAGTAAAGTTTGACCTACATGGACTAGAAGATCTCCTCATCTGAACTACGTTGTAGTTTCATCTGAAGCTCCTCTGAAAGCTGCAACTTTTGGTGGTGGAATCAAGTCAATCCAACGGACAGTTTGCGAGATATCGACTGCCCTAGTTTGAAGCCGGAAGCTGCCGAAACTAAAGCTGCAACTACATACATAAAGTTTTACCTACGTGGACTAGAAGATATCCTCATCTGAACTGCAATGTAGGTTCATCTGAGCCTCCTCTGGAAGCCGCAACTTTTGGTGGTGGAATCAAGACGATCCGACGGTCGGTTTGCGAGATATTGTCTGCCCTAGTTTGATGATGAAGTCGCTAATGCTGATGTTGCTGATCTAGGGTTTGCTACTACTGATATAAATCAGATTTATTGTACTATTTCTCTCTGCTGAATTATTGAAGATAAAAGAAGATTTGATCAAAGGGTTTCCCCACACATTGTGGGGTTTGTCCCTGGCTAGTCGTTACATCTTGTGTCTCTTGTCTTGGCTTGTTTTCTATCAGTCATTTAATGTTCTATTTGCACTTTACTTTATGTACATGTGATTGCTAATCTGTGGAATATAATAAGAAAAAGAAGTAAATTGTTATAAGCATAGAACATACCATAACTTAACACGTGTAGTAGTCGATAGTGATGGAATCATGAGGTTTAATGTCTCCTGAGAACTTGTTCAGAATTCGGTTAAACCTCTGATTGAAATCTTTAAACCTCTCTTTCTGCTCCATCTTGATACTACCCAACTCCTTTAGCAACATGGCAGGGTTCTTGTCTTTAGAAAAATTTTCAAGAAAGATCCTTTTGAACACCCCCCAGTTCTAGATGGAATTTGGTGGAAGGTTGTGGTACCATATAGCTACTCTGCCATCCAAGGTACATGGAAATAGTTTACATGAAATGTCGTCATAACATACCTCAAGTGTCTAAAAATGTTGGTAGAACTTGTCTAAGTGATCTTCTACCTTCACTGATTTTTTAGTGTCATATTTCGTTAAAAGCTTCTCTGCGTGTCTCGGCATCTTGTGCAGGACACTGGGAAGTGCCAATGGGCCCTTAGTCATCCATTCCAAATTTTTCTCTGTCATGTTTTTGTAGGTTTTAACCCCGTACAGAAATTACCTACATACGAATTCTAAATCACAGGAAAAATAAAAAATCGAGAGCGTAACACATAAAACACATATACACAGAGATTTCCCACTGGATCTCAAAACCGAGACTACCAGCTTGATTTTTCATTATATTCCTTTCAATGTTACAATACATATTTAT
>APFE030024044.1:253424-281187 GCA_000404065.3 Pinus taeda
CCCGCCCCCCGCTGCGCAATCGGCGCGACGAAGGGGGGGCTCCGCCCCCCATCTAACCCCCCGGTTCACTACGTAGGTTAGTCGTGGAAAGAATATAACACAACCCAACAATTTTCCTCTTCTTCATCCTCCTCCTCTTCTTCAAAATCTGATGATTCTTCCTCTAAATATGTTGGTTCGTCTTCGCCTCCACCTCCTCCGTTTCCTTGCCCTCTGCCTCCTACACCAGAACTCAAGCCCAAGAGTAAGAGGTTGTATTCTTCTTCCTTTCAAAAGATTGGAGGTTCCTCTTCTCTTTACACAACTTCTTTCGTCTCTTCAAGAGTGGCAAAGATTTCTTCTTCCACATATGAGACTAGCACCCTTGTGGGAGTAGTATTTTGCTTCCTTTGAGAATATGGAAAAGCGTACACTCCTGGAATCAGTCCAACAACTTTAGTGAATTGACGGGTGATGGGATGGACAATGTGGATATGATGATACGAAATTTCACGTTTGGGTCTAGGAGGTGAGAAATTAACCAACTTGAAAATTTCACGTAGGGTAGAGGGAGTGAGTGTTACTGCCTTGACCAAATGATGGATGAGTGGGGTTGGTGGGACAATCATCCATAAACTGTTGGAGGCCCTCCTTCTAGCGCCAAAAATGTTGATGGTGCGAGACCTGCCAACCTTCAGGGGATATCCCCTACATGAAGTCCCAACTAGACCTCACACTATTTGGTGTAGGGGTCCTATCCGATACGATGGCCCAATTTCCATTTACTTAGATATTTTCCTTAGCTCTTGTTTTTTAGCGCATGAGAGTGTTATGTTGGTGCCTTCAAAAAGCAAGGTGATTGTGCCTGGTGAGTGCGTAATGTAACTCGTGTCTTGTTTCTCTTACTATAAAGGGGGAGAGTAAAGTGAGCCTACAAGTGAGAGGCACTAGTACCACCTAGGAAAAGACACACGCGAACCAAAAATTTATGTCCAGCACCCAAGGGAATAGTCCACAACAGATGTAGCAGTCGTTAAAACCAAAGTGAAGGTGACAATACATACACCACCCAATGGAGTAGTCCACACAGTTGTGACAGTCATTACAACCGAAGTGAAGGGGCAAACACATACACCACCCAGCGAGTAGTCAAAATGGATGTGACAGTCATTATAACCAGAAAACAAAGATGGTATGTATAGTATCTGGTGGATTAGTCCACAGGGATGATACAACATGATAACTGATACAACAAATTCCCAACGATGTAAGTACTAAAACAACTGAAGTAGTTCAACTATCTTAGTACAGGTGAAACAAACATGCATTACAAATGCTAAAATAATAGTCTTACAAACATTTACAAAACATGCATGAAAATTTTTTGACCGTAACAAAATTTTGAATTAAGAAAACGTCCCAAGACACATATGTACACCATACATCACTAATCACAGTAGTGGGACATTGGAGCCACTCCTTGCTCCTCAAAGAACTAATTGTCTACTCTCAAGATTATGTGGGAGGAGCCAAGGTGAAAAGTCTTTTCTCATACAATGGGAGGGGTATATATAGCCAAGGGTGATGCTTGACCCTTGTGACTCTTGTACTACCCTCATGATCATTGAACTTCCTATGAATTTTCAACTGATGTGACTCTTCAACTTCTTGTGTGCGTCCATTGGAATTTCACTTTACATTACATTCAATTACAACATATATGGCCCATAGTGGTGATGTGGCCTTGACAACTCATGCAACAACTTGACATGACACTGATAACATGTACTAGTTGGTTGTGGTGTCCATGTCAAGTTGTTGCGTTGCTAAGTGATCAATGTACTCTCGGGTGTGCTTTGTCTTCTACTCTACATGGCTTGATCCTATAGGGCCTTCGATGGTCTTGGTCTTGCGAGATGGTTTTGTGCATGTGTGTTCCTTTCGCTTGTTGCTTCTTTTGTCCATCTAGATACAAGTAATTCTTCTAGCTTGTGCGCTTCTTCTTCATACCATTCGTCGTCTCATCATGCTCTATCAATGTACTTGTTCCTGCAATTCACTCATGATAGGACAACATCAAATCCAAAATCTCCTAGTCTAGCATGATGCATTGTTTTCCGTGTTCCAGGCCTAGGACAGATGAAAAACTAGGAAGAGGGCCCAGTGACTGCGCACTTCATAGTTCTCGGTGACAAGGAGGGAGGACTGGTCACTAAGACTGCATAGAGAACGGCTTAGGCTTGGACAAGAAACTCTAGGGCACAGTCTTCACTATCGGTGAAAACTACGCAAAGGCCATTGGGAGGCAGAATTGCGCAGTTGAGGACACCAGTGGCAGCTGAAAGGTAGGAACTTGATGAACACCTCTATGCAGTTTCCATATGGAAGACAAGGTAAGACAGTAGAGGGACCGTAGGATAGTTCTTCATAGGTTTTTAGAGCAGTGAGTCTCAGTTGAGGGAAGTCACTAGGAGGACATCTCTGTGCAATTTCTGGGAGCAGTGCAAGCTCAAGTCTCTGCGCAACGTAAGGTTCCAACAAGCAGGAGGGAAGATTGATGACAGTTCTTGCGAAGTGCATAGTTTACATAGGTAGTGAGGAATTTTTTGCGTAGTTCTAGGAAGGAAGACAGGCTTCTCACCTCTCAGATTGCATAGTGCAACTAACCTGGAGGACAGTCTCAAGCACTACATAGTTCCAGATAGTAGAGCAGCATCACTGAGGATTGAGACTATGCAGTGCAGCTCAGTTGGAGCCCAATGAAGTGAAGTTGTTCTGTCGATATATTTTCAGGAAAATGGCTAATTTTTAGAGGCAAGTGAACTTTTGATGACTCGACATTGTGATACACTTAGAATATTTAGGCAACATGACAACACTAACCACCGGGACAACATAGCAAAGAAAGACCCTTTGTGGGATTGTTTAGATCTTGAAGCGACAAGTGCGAAACTTGGGATAGACATTTGGATGGACATGATGACACTTACGGGACAATACTTACAACTTTTTATGTGAGTGTGACGGGTGTTGACATAGCTAAGACAACCCAAACACACAAAGACAAACCTTCAAAATTGCCAGAACAAGATCGCAAGCATGACAAAGAAATCAACATGCCAAAAGATGATAGTTGGTTAAGAAAGAAAAAGGGTGAAAAAGACTTTGAAAAAGTTGAAGGAATGAGCTCGAGTGTTTGCAAACATGAAAGGAAAAGCCAAGGAGGGCTCTGAAATTTGAGTGCAATCCAAAATTTTGGACGGTGTTGCAGCCACTACAACATGCGAATAAAGGGGTGGCAGCATCCCCCACTGTTTAGAGGGTTGCAGTGAAGTAGAAGCTACTTGCGCGAGGATTTGAGGGTATTTTTTTGCATCCAATTTTGGCGATTTTTGGCATAGGATTTTTTGCTAAAAGTTATTTTTTTGAACATGGTGGTTTTCCCCATGGTCTATTAGTTTCAATTAAGGAACTAGAATTGTATTCTAATCCAAGATAAATGGATTATTGTTTTATGGATGTCGTGAGATATATATTGTATTGTAATAATGTAAAAATAAATAAATATTAAAAAATCTTGTTGGTTTCCTTAGTTTTTGAGTTTCTGGGGTAAATTCTATGTGTTAATGTGTGTGTCTGCTATTGCATATTTTTTGTTTTATTAAGGACTTGTTTGCAGCAACTAATTATACAATGTTAAAACCTACATTTGGTATTAGAGTATTTTTGGCTTCAATGTGATGCCTTTGTTGCTAAGGGGTTTGGCTCAAACCTGTGGTAGACTCTGTTACAATTGGAGATATTACTGATTGATTCTTGTGGTGAAAGGAAATAGCAAGTAGCTCAAAGATGGAGATCGAGAAATTCAATGGGAATAGTTTTGAGTTGGAGAAGCTCAAAATGGAAGACTTGTTGGTGGACAAAGATCAATGGATCCATGTGGATCCAGGTTTTGCACTGACAAGGATGTCAACAGAAGATTGAAACAAGTTGGATCAGAGGTCAAAGAGCACAAGACGATTGTGTCTCTTAGATTTAGCATTACTGAATGTTTCATGGGAAGCTATAACAAATTCGTTTTGCGACAAGTTATGGGATTTGTATCAATCTAAGTCCCTCTTGAATAAATTGTTCCTTTGAAAAAAAATTATAACTAAGGATGAAGGATGGAGACATGGTGAAAATTTGTTTGAATGGCTTCAATATTTTAGTAAGTTAGCTATTATCAATTGATATTAAGATTTCAAATGAGGATAAGTGCACTAGTTTGTTATCTCCTCTATCAATCTCATGGGATAGTCTATTTGTTGTTACAGGTAGTAATGCAACTATAAGATTCAATGAAATAATCGTGTCTTCATTATCAAAGAAGATGAGATCAAATACATGCAAATCTAGAATGGAGATGCCTTGTATGTAAGAATATCCTCCCATAATATAAATATAAATAATTCCTTGAGTGGAAAATCTAAATTTAGAGTAATATCTAAATATCTAGAAAAGTCTATAAAGGTACATTGGAGATATAAAAAAGGTGGTCATTATAAGAAAAATTGTAGATCCAAAATTATTGAGAAAAGGAAAGGATCTAAAGATGCTCCTTTTGTAAATGAAAAAGAACCTCCTTAGATGAAGGAGGGGATATGCACTTAGTGTCTTCAAGTACAAATGTAAATCATGATGCATGGTTGGTCAAATCAAGTGCATCTTTCCATATGACTCCTAACAGGGAGTGGTTTTTTTAGTGTCAAAGATATGATGGTGGTGATATTTTCCTAGGAGATGACTTGACAGCCAAAATCATAGAATGATGAAAATTCAATTTGAACTCATGCATGGAAGGATTAGAACACTCCTTGGTATATTAAACATTCTAGAATTGGTTAGAAATTTGATCTGTGTAAGCAAGATGAGCAATGCAAGTGTAAAAAAATTGTTTGAAAACGATACATGTAGGATGATTCAAGGAGAAAGGGTATTGTTAAAGAGATTTCAAAATGGAACTTTGTATAAGTTGCTAGTGTTAGTGTCAGTGTTGTTTTCCTGTCACCAGGATCAATTGTGCTTTTACTAAGCTTGTCACGAGTCTCAAAATCAAATTTTATCATGTCACTAGGTTTACACAGTAAAATTTGGTCACTGTTTAGTTGGTCTAGGAATGAGTTCAGTCTTTTGAAATTCACTTTCGTTGGTCACCTAT
The DNA here is from genome assembly GCA_000404065.3 of Pinus taeda. Classification (NCBI taxonomy): domain Eukaryota; kingdom Viridiplantae; phylum Streptophyta; class Pinopsida; order Pinales; family Pinaceae; genus Pinus; species Pinus taeda. Next base: position 258,604 of record APFE030024044.1, read on the forward strand.
CTCATTCACATGAAGGTGTCATAATAAAAGCAAGTTCTCTTTATATCAATCATCATCATCATTCCATTCAGTTTCAGGTCTTTCATTAGGTCATTAGGGTTTCCACGATACATCATTACCATATGTAAATCCAGCAGTGAATAGAGCATGACAAACATCTCTTTGACATCAACTTGTTGATTTTTCACAAGTTCATCATGATTTCAGTTTGAAAGGCTCTAGAAGAAGAAGTTTCAGTGCTCAAAAGTGAAAATATAGCCTAGGTTTAAGCCTTCTAAGGTGACTTTGTTTTCAAAAGTGAAAATTCAGTTTTTCAAAGGTTTGTGGGTCCCATTTCTTTTCAAATGGGAAATTAATTTGTCTATATAAACTAAAAAGCCCCAAACTTGTCGTATTTACCTCTCATTCATCATTGTGCATTGAGCTCTCCCTCCCAAAAGCGAGAAAAAATCGATTTCATAGGAAAATTTGGAAAAAAATTATCGGCATTGTGCTCAGTAACACTACACTGCACTTGGAGGCCCGGTGTTGCGCTCAGGAACACTGCACTGCGCTTGGGTGTTGCGTTCAGGAACATTGCATTGTGCTTGGGCTAGAGTACCTCAAATTTGCCCGAAACTCACCCAAATTGATTTTTTAAGCTTACTCACCTACTTTCTTGCATTCCTAAGCTCATCCACAAGTAATTACACCATCTTACTCACCTTTGTGTTTTGCAAGATGAATTCAAGCCAAATATTTCTTCAATTAGGGTTTCTAGTGAATTTCTCATGAAATGATGATAGGACTGATGACGGTCATATGGTTTTCTTGATTTTAAACATGTAAAATCTTATCCTACACCTCTACACATGTTTAATATCCTATATGAAACATTGAACCAACCTCAGAACATAAAGTTACCTCACTAAAAGTGAAAACCTTGCTCATTCTTATGGGTTTTGGGCACTTTTCCTAAAAACTCTATTTTTCCCTTTCACAAATACATTTCTCCCTCATTTCACTTAATTTCATCTTTATCAGTTGTTCATAGTCCATATCCACCTCTCTCAAACTCCCTTTGCCACTTTTTCAACTCCACCTACCCATCATTTCATTTTTCACTCATCCCTCATAGTTTTTTCTCATTTTCCTATTGTTGGGGTTTCTATCACCATGGAAGGAGACTCATCACTAGAGAGGAAGAGACATCACAAGGGAGGAAAAATTCTGAGATATGAGCCATCTAACTATAATGAAATCAATTCATCTCCTTTTGTCAAATAGTGCTTTGAAGATGTAAATTGCTTAGATTTTTGCAAAAGGGTGAGTGAAGTGGATTTCAATGAGCAGCTGACAGATTGGCTTGCAACTAAGTTGAAAGGTGAAAGTGCTATTATTGCTGGTGTTGAATTCACTTTTTCAGTGACCTCCATTTCACTTGCTAAAGGGTTACTAGATAATGGTGAATATTGGTTCAAGGGGATGAACTTGGATCTTGAAAATTATAAACCCTTCTTGAAAACACCATACAGGGAAAAACATGCTCATATTATGGCTTTCGGGTACTTATTGGAGAAGCATGCCCCCTTGATGAAGGCTGTCATGAAATTATTTACATGTGATGGAATATTCTCTAGAATATATTCCTATCACATTCGGCTCCTAATGCAGTTTACTACTCAGAAACCACTCAATATGTGAAACTACCTGTGTAGGAGCATTGCCAAGATGTCAGAGAGGATACAGATGAAGGAAAAAGAGCACTATCCTATTCTATTTCATCATAGTCTGATAAAGGCTACAGTCCTTCATCAACTTGCAGAGAATAATATGACATGGGAGTCTTTTTTGGAAACAACTCTGAAATGGCACGAAACTAATGTGGCAGCTCAACCTTCTAGCATGCCAACATAGCAAATGGAAGTTGGATCTTCTAGAAAATCGGTTGAAATTCCTAAAGCACCTAAACCTGAGGCGACCAAGATGTACAAGAGAGGAAAGAGGCTTGTGTTTGCTTCTCATGGTGACAAAGGGGCCAAGCCTTCTATTAAAACAGGGACCATCAGTGCAGGATAAGGACATGGTTGAGAATGATTTTGAGTTGGTTGACTTGGAGGTAGAGAATGAGACTTCAAGCATGTAGTAGATGATCAGAGACAAATATTATCATATCAAGGAACTCACATTCAACATGGCAAGAGCAAGGTTCATCATCTCATTCCTAGAACAGGAAAATAGTCAACTGAAGGCAAAACAATTAATCATGGAGAAAGAGCAAACCAAACTATTTCAGCAAGCCGGCAAGGGAAAATAAGTCATGGAAACAAATTAGCCTAAAGGAACACAAGGAAAAGGTAAGAGAAAGAGTTCAAGAATGAAAGGGCTTAAGAAGGCTTTACAAGAAGAAGAAAAACACATCTTACTGAATGAGGAGCTAGACCTAGAGGACAGAATTGTTTAGAGGTCAGTCAGGACAAAGAGTATTAGTTAAACAAGGTCAATGACCACTTGGAGAAGCTTATAGAGAAAGAAAATAGAGACAATCAACCACTAAGGAACATGGCACACCATTACCAAGCTTAAAACATGATTTGTAATGTCAAGGTGAAGCAGCGTGAAAACAAACTCAAAGAAGCCCAAAGGGACCAAAATGATAAAGGAAACTTGGAGATTCTTTCTGAAGCATCTACGAGGGCCTCACATGCATCATTTTACATCTCTTGGCCAGTTTTGAGGAAATTCTGATCATTTTTTGTTTTTTTGCAAATTTTGAGGCCTAATTCAGAAAATCAGCAGAAGGCACTGCGCTTTTTCCTCAAGCGCCCATTTCAAGAAAAATTTGCATTTTTGGAAATCCCTTGGAATCCTCTAAAAACCCGTTTCTTCATATTTTCCATAGGAGGCTTATATTTTGAGAAAAATAGAAAAAAGTGGCCAAAAATCAACTTTATGGACCCTTTTTTGACAAGCGTTGCACTCTTGGAGCGACCTTGGGAGAATGGATTTTTGAAGGCCTTCCCATGGGTAAGTTTCAAAAATTCAAGGTTTTTGGGAAACTAGACTTGAAAATATAGTTGACCGTTCTCTCAAATCTTCATTTGGACCTCAGGAAGGCACCTGAAAGTGGGCTCAAAGTCAGCATTGCACTTCTGCAATTTCCTTTGTTTTTAATTGTAAATTTCACCGTGTAAATTTTCTAGATTTCAGTTTGACTTGGTCAAAGTCAAAACTCTTAAAGTAATGGCACTTGTTTTGAGACTAGGTGCATGAAGAAATGTACATGATATGTTGTTTTTTATGTTTAATAGGCCTTATTAAGGAAGCAAACTCCTAAACAAATTCTCCAAGAAGTGTTTGAGTTTCACCTTCTTACTCTCACCTGTTGGTTGAGAGAATCTTGGAGTCAGTTCCACCACCTAGGAATTTGATTCTTGAAGGTGAGCAAGTGGTCTACGTGAGTCTATATGTATCATTTCTCTTTCAGAGAGAATGGTTGGACTTTTGTGGAGGAGGCTTGCATGTACTGATCTTCTCAGCTAATACAAAGACAGTTGCAACTATTTTTAAGGAACTCTAGTCCAGTGAGTTCATGGTGGTTGTTCTTCTTTCTATTTGTTTTCTAATGGTTAAATCACCTTTATCCACATTTTTTTTCCTTCTTTCTATGGATACCTTGCAGTTAAATAGACATGATTCTTGATTTCAAGCTCTATTTATATGGTTTTCATAGTTGTGTTTATGTCTTCTAAAAGCTAATGAACTCATATGTTTTTATGCTCATTAGTCTCTTCTAAAATTTCTATTCTATACTTCATTGACAATATTCCAAGTACACCATGGCCTTCTATTACCTAGCTCCTTTCTATATTTGCTTATGCACTCCTAAAGCCTAGACCTAATCACTAGCTCCAAACCCTAGTCCAACAAACCCTCAAATATAAAATTCACCAACACACAAACAATCATACATATCTAGCCTAAAAATTATTGCTTTAAAGTCATTTCACTCATAAAACACTTTGAGAGATCCCTCTCTTGCTCAATAGGGCTAACTACTAAGCCGAAGTGGTTTGAGGTTACCCTTCTCGATCTCCTCCTCAGCCTAGGAAATTGTAATGGACTAACATGTAGTAAGCACTATTAGTGATCGGTACAACAATTTCATTGTTCCTTTTTTGGATATGAAGAAGGAAAAACTCCTACGATCATTGGAGAAAATACAATATTGTGTCATCAAAGACTAGGACATATCAAAGAGAAGGGTATGATTATTGCATGGTAATGGTATGGTAGAATATATGTCTAATTTATATATGAATTTTGATTTAATTCAACATTGTTTATATGGGAATAAGAATTTAAGTATATTCTCCTTTGGTTGTACGAGGTCAGAGGGAATATTACAACTAGTGCACAATGATGTGTTTGGACCTATGCCAGTCCCATCACTAGGTAAATTTGTGTATTATGTCTCATGTATAGATAAATTCCTGAGGAATACATGGATTTATTTCCTTAGGGTGAAATATGGAGTCTTTGGGAAATTAAAAGAGATTAAGGCTCTTTTGGAAAATCAAATGGAGAAGAAAATCAAGGTTCTTAGGATAGATAATGGTGGAGAATTATGTGGGAATGAATCAAATAACTATGTAACAAATGTGGTATAGCAAGGCAAAATAATACTCCATACACACCTTAGCAAAATGGATAAATATGATGTTGAGGGAGAAAGAAAGGAGCATGCTCAGTGGTGCCAGTTGGGATAGGAATTTTAAGTAGAGGCAATGGATATTTTGTGTTACCTAGTAAATAGGTCACCCTCATTAACGTTGTATGATAAGACTCCACATGAGGTATGGACTAGTAGGAAACATTTTCCTAAACATATCATGTTACTTGGATGTGATGTTTATGTAAATGTTTCAAAGGAGAATAGAAGTAAGCTAGATAAGAAAGTTGAAAAGTGTATATTTATTGGATATAAATATGATATAAAATATTATAAGATTTGGAACCCAAAAAATAAGAAGGTAGTGTAGAGTCAAGATGTGGTAGTTAGAGAAGTCAAAGACGTTGTTAAAAAATAAGTCCTACTAAGGGAGAGACCTCAAAATATATAAATTTTGAATTGAAGGATGATGAATTAGACTCTAACGAGGAAAAGAAATCATAATAAGAAGAACCACAAACTCCAGCACTGAGGAGATCAGTTTGGGAAATAAGGTAGCCAAATTGGTATACTCTACCTTATTTCCATTCAATTTTTTCTTTGTTTATTACTAAATATGATTGCAAAACTGTTAGGGAGGTAGTTGATTCAGAGGATGGAAAACTTTGGAAAAATGTCATCATTAAAGGCATTGTAACCTTGGACAAGAATGAGGCTTGGGATCTAGTGGAGTTTTCAATTGGAAGAAAGTGCATTGGAAGAAAATGGGTGTTTAAGAAGAATCTAAATGTAAAGTGGAGAAATAAAAATCTCAATTAGTAGCAAAGGGTTATTCGTTATTAGCGGTTTTTGGGCGCATGTTGGTTTTTCCCATGGTTATGTTGATCTAGTCAAAGGAAGTACAATTATGTTTTGATCCAACGTTAATGGATTGGGGGTTTATGAATGCTACAACATGTATATAATGTATTGTAACATTGTAAATTAACATAATGAAAAATCAATTTGGTTTTCCCGGTTTTGGGTTCCATGAGAAAAATCTTTGTGTATATTTTCTATGATTGCCATTGTATCTTTTCTGTTATTTTTTTAAGAATTTTCTACTTTTGCAGGTATTGGTCTATACAAAGTTTAAACCTAAAAGTAGAGAGAATTGACTTTGGTGATATTTTTTCTCATGTTACCAAGTTTTAGTTAATTTATGTTATATTTATTTTATTTTTTGTTGTTACTTTTGATATTGAAGTAGAACATAGTAGAACATATAGACATGAAGACAACACTCCTACATGGGGATCTAGAAGAAAAAATATGCATGAATCATCTGGAAGGATTTTTTGTGAAAGGAAAGAGAGAGTTGATATGCAGGATGAAAAAGTTTGTGTATGGGTTAAAGCAATCACCAAGGATATGGTATCAAAAATTTGCTACTTATATATTGGGACATGGATTCACAAGGATCAAAGTAGATCACTATGTGTATTTCAAATTAGTTGGAGATCGTGTTATTTATTTGGTATTGTATGTGGGTGATATGTTGCTAATTGGAAATGATAGTGAAATCATCCAGATAGTGGAAACTTGGTTGTCCTCTAAATTTGACACAAAGAATTCCAGTGCTGCAAATTTTATCTTGGGCATGTATATGAAAAGAGATTAGCCAAACAAGAAACCTTGGTCAAGTCATAGGAAGTATTTCGATACAATATTGCAAAGGTCTAATATGAAATAATGCAAATTGGTGAAGGTGCATATTCCTGTAGGTGTAAATTTATTTGCAAATTAGTGTCCCAAGCCATAGGAAGAGGAAGAGGACATGTCTCGCGTTTCATATGCGAGTGTGATTAGAAGCTTGATGTATGAAATGGTTTGTATTAGACCGAACATTGCACATACAATGGTAACATTGAGCAAGTATATGTCAAAATCAGGGAAGTAACATTACACAACAATAAAGATGGATTTTAGGTATTTGTGTGGCACTATTGACTACAGATTATTTTGATAAGGAACTTATACCTACAGATAAGTATATCTTCCCTAAGTGGGTAGTTACACTTAGAAAAAATGAAGTAAATATTTTTAACCATTTCCTACAATAAACATATAAGGAACCTACTTGTGATCCTTCGCTTCCTTTGATCTCCTTTGATTTTCTCTCGTCGCTTCCACTCAAACTGAATTCACTCAATTGGTACATGCCGACGTAAATAGAAGATGACAAAAATCAAAGCATATGATATATTTATTGTAAACAAATGGAATCGACAACATTTTAACATACATTCATCATAGATATAGAAAAAAGTATTGGAAGAAAGTGCATTGTGTCTTTTCCAGACCAACCATTGGTTGAAAAGAGTGTTGACTGTGTTCTGCCACTAGTTTCTCACTCTGTTCTAGAAAGGAGTGGTGATCATAGTGCTCATGTTCTTCTATCTCCTTAGATTCTCATGAATCAAAGAGTGACCCTCCCATCCCAGTTGTTTAGGAGAGTCCTTCTCTTATTCATGTATAGCATGGGGGAAATCATATGATAACCCCACCAAGTAGTTATGTCGTCTCTTTCGATTAGGGTCCATTGACTTCTTTCCGCCTCTCATATTATGTGCCTTTCCAAATCATAGTACAAGTCTATAATATGGTAGTACATGGAACTATATTAGATAAAGGCGTGTCTGTTAGCATCATGTCTTCTACTACTTGACAAGCTTTGGGCTCCCCACATCTTGTGCCTATCCCTCACAATCTGTTGGCTTTCAACAAAGGAACCAGACAACCTATGGGGGTCCTTCCAAAGTTCCCTATTACTTTGCGAGGAAAGACCATCTATATAGACGTGATGGTAGTCCAAGGTCCCTTATATTTCAATCTTCTCCTTGGACGCGACTATGTTTATGTCATGGGAGCTCTTGTTTCTTCGCTTTTCCATGTGGTTTGTTTTCTACACAAATGGATAATTGTGACTATTGACCAATTTTCATTCATTGGTCACCAAGCACCTCCTTTGAAACCATTCCCCCCTATCGACTCTTGTTTGCAAGCAGTTCCTTCCCCACCATAGGTCAATTATGTGGCTATTTTTTCCGTCTCTGCGTCTGCTGATGATCACACAGATGGTATTGTACATTATGTATTGGGGGAATTGGAACTTGATCTATCTTTGGTACCAAATGACATGTATCCTTCCCAAAGTGTGGTTCTTCCATCTAGTGAAGACCTCTTGTGAGCCATGTTGTCACATGATCCATGATCAGATTAATGGGGATAGTTCTTTTTCATGTGTCAACCTCGTTAAAAATTGAAACAAGGGTCATCAGGATAGTTCCTGGTCTTGTGTCAGCCTCGTTAAAAAGGGTGTGAGCATAGTTCTTTGTCTTATGTCAAGCTTGTTAAAAAATGAAACAAGAGTCTCGAGGATAGTTCTTTTATTGTGTCAACCTCATTAAAAGATGAAGCAACTTCCTTTTCCAAATCGAGTCTTTGATCGTGATCCCATAAAATCCCAGTCGAGTCTTTCCAAGATCTCGAAAGTGAACCTTCATTCCATCTACCTAGTTGACTGAAATGAAGCTTGGGAGGCATGTACCTCGATTGAGTCATTATGTTGGGGGCATGCAAACTTATAGCAAGCATAGTTTTTCGTTTCAAGCTTGTGTAAACATGAAACTAAATCCAAGCAGAGTTCTCCATGGTTCAAGCTTGTGTAAAAATGAACCCATGCCCAATTTACATCTTGTGATTGCAGTTTTTATCAACTAATTTCTGCTAGATGAGCCTTGCTTGTTTCATTCCATTGCCACCATCTCTTTGTCCAATCATATGCTTTCACTTGTTTTTTTTTCCTTTCTTGAGGGACCGCAACGATGAGTGGTTTTAGTAGCTAGCCTCTTGACCATTACATGTTTTGAGCAGTTCCATCGTTGTCGAAACCAATTGCTACCCTGTATACCACTACTCGTTCCTCCAGGCTGAGTCACGTTTCAGCTCTTTTCTCGACTCATAAAACTCATATGAAAGATTTCCGAGTGTTTATCCCTTTTGACTCGTAAAAGAGAATAAAATGGGGGGTCCGCTTTCAAGCTCTTTTCCGACCCTTTAAAAGCGAAAAGATAGTTGAGCCCTTGTCATTTCAAACTCGTTAACATATGTGAAATTTCATGTGCCTAGTATATGTTTACCCCTTTTTCGGGCTAGGATGCACTATTTACGAAAAAGGTACTCCTTGACTGAAATGGTCAAGTGGTTCTCTCAAGTATCAGTTTCAACCTTTTTGGTCTCGAGACACACAAATGTACCAAAAGGGACCATGTGGAGTTTTCTTTTTTTGTGTCTTTTCAAACTCTCTAAACATGAGAAAGATACCGAGTTACACCTTTGTTGAACTCGTTCAAATATTAAACGACATCAGATTTGTCGTCATGACAAACATGAGCTTCTCCTTCCTAGGGATCGTTAAACTTACTAGGTCGAATTCATCCGAAGGATGAACTTACAGTGAAAGAACATGCTATCCCCTTCAAGCTTGCGATTAAAAAATAATTGGGATACTTGCTAGAAATGGCGGGGGAAAAATTTGGAAATCAAATCAGTTGTGTTGGCAGCTCACTCTTGAACATGACACTTTCTACTTCGTGGCAGGTTGGGATATTCTCCTTTGTATCGTTGACCTTCCTGGGTTGGGCCATTCATTTTTGCATTCCATTCGATCTCTACAATGTCATCATGACCACCGATCCTATGGATCCAAAAGATGCTAAACTTCCAGTTGTGCTGCCAATATGTTCAAGAGTTTTCCTTCTGTAGTTACACTTACTCCTGATTCTCTGTATCACCCAAAATCATTTTGTATCCTTTTGTCTCATGTCAATGATGTGGGATACATTATGGCCCTCCTTCAACATGGTCGCTTCCTGTCGACTTCAACTCCTTATCTAGGAAGTTAACCGAGAGACTCCCTTCTAGTACCTTAGAGCTTGCATGCCCTAATGGCAACTCTTTGCACTCGACGACAAGTTCACATCATTGGCTTTCAATAGAGTGGTTTCACAGGTGTTCAACTTCAGTTCCTATATTCACACTCCATGGATTGTGTTGATAGTACCTTGAGGACCATTGTCATTATTGGTGGTTTCTCTTGCGCTTACTAACAGTTTACATTATTGACTGGTAATCAAGTGAATTTTTAGCATGTTCGACGTCAATACATCTATTCACATGTTAGAATTTATACTTTGATCGGGTCGTGTTGGAGTGCAAGACCCTGGACTCACACCATAAAATTATAGGTTGTGAAGTGATGTGACATGGTTATGTTGATATACATGTCTCTTTCATATGGATGACTGTGACCATACCATGAGTTATCATATGTGATCCTTCTCATTATTGGATGGTTGTGACCATAACTTGGTTTCATTATGATCCTCTTTAATGGATGGTTGCGCCCATGCTTGGATCCATTTACATGATCATTCTCTGGATGGTTGCATCCATACCACGATTCATGTATCATTTGACAGATTTTTCAGTTATGTATATGTATATGTACTTACTTGCAGGTTTTCCAACAGCAGACTACGGTTCCCCACACTGATTCATAAAGTATTTCATCCCTCACTCTAGTTCGGCCTTCATGCTTTAGGGGGCATCTGTTACACAAACTTTTGTCACTGTCCCTGTACTCCCCGTTCCTTTATCCTGGAGGACCTCTACAGTGAACCCTACATGCTTTCCCTTCATGAAGAAACTCCCATTGTGTTCCTCTTCATGAGCAGAACAAATCCCTTTTGCACCATTTCCTCAAAAACTTCTGTATTTCCCAGTTTACAAGACCGGTGCTAATGACCCTTGTCCTCCTCACGCTGATATGTAGGGATGAACACTATCCCTAGCACCGACCAGAGCGACTGAACTTTGTTCCAGTTGCGTCCGTCCTCTTATGGAAAGTTTTTTAAATAAAGAGTCGAAGCTTCTAGCTCTAGAAGCTTCGAAATAGAAGTTTGGTAAATGGTTTGGTCAAATGGAGTCGAGGATGTCAGCTTGGGCTCCTTTCCCCTATAATGATGGGACTACCTCAAGGGATAAGACCTTATCCCATGAGAAGAGGATCCATCTCCTATCCATTCATGCTATATAAACCTCCCTTTTTCCCAAACACAAGCTAGTTTTAATGTTGGTGTGCTAGTGCTAATTAAGTTTGGAGTAAACATCAAGCTTTTCATAGTTGTAGCTCCTAGTTGTGTGAGGGAGAAGTGTGAATTTGGTTTAGTGTGAAGCCTAAAGGGAAGAGCCTTAAAACTATCATTGTTGATGCCATCATGGAATACTAGCAGAAGTGTGTGGGAACCTGGTTTTGTCGGAGGAGAACGGCAACATTAAGACAATGATTGTAATCTTTTCTTGATTTAATATATATGAAACTATCGATTGATTTCCTACATGATATATCATCTTACATGTTCATGGCTTAATGTTTCTTGACTTGTTAAGTAGGTTTAATTACAATTTGTCTATTATCACGATTGTTGTTTGTTGTTGTTTACTTATTTCAAGTGTTTGAAGAAGGAAATGAGAGATAGCTAGAGTGAGAAAGCAAGGACATCATCAAATGGGATAAGCATACTAAGAGGTAGGACCTCTTAGTTGGTTCTAACCTAAGGAAATCTTCCATAGAATGTATCAGTTGTGGCTAGACCCATTATTGGGCTAGAGGAATTTTTGTGTCCGCACTCATAATTTTACTTCATCACAAGGGATGGATTTCTGTGGAGATCCAAATTTGAGATTACTAGTGGGTGCTCAATGGCATGCTATAGGTAAATTTTTTTGACCATGTATTTTTTATTTTTTTAGTTTTTACATGTTTTTGTGTTTTTTTATTTTTCCAAGACTAAACTAAAAATTTTCTCATGTATACAAATGTTGGCATTGTTCGACCAATGGGTCATCAATAGGAGGTAGGTGAACGAGTGAGGAGAAATGTCGGAAGAGAAGTTCTCTAGAATTTAGATCTGATCGAGACACTGGCAGAGTTGTAGCATCATATAGAGGGTTTAACACTTGGTATACTAGATGCTCGGATCGAGGAGTTACCAATGAGACTATTGTGCCATACTATTGGTGTACCTAGCCGTTGGATGAGGCTATTGTGCATGTTAGCTCAGGAATTGACATGTTATCATGAGTATCATTAGATCTACTTAGGATGATTTTTTGTATGCATTTTGAGGTTTTGAGGTCAGATGACCAACATGTCTTGGACACAATTTTTTGTAAAAACGTTGAACATCTATCTATTTTACTTTCAGTGTTTTTGTATGGTTATGTGTAATGCTATTCAACTATTGATGTGTATTGAAAATCTAGTCTTTACATATGTTGTAAATGTTTGTTTAACACGTAATTCGCTAAAGAATCAGTCACTGTGTTAAAGTTACTGGAAATGTGTTGATATTGAATGTAATCAAACTATCTTTCCAAGAGACAAACTCTAAGGAATATAAGATGAATAGTCGGATTTCAGACGGTATAAACATTCGTAATTTGTATTATGACAAGTTGTGAGTCTAGACTAATGATGATTCGGCAGATGCCAAGTGAAATGGAATCAAAGAGGAGTTCAATTAATGCACTATACTCAACGACATTGTTTGTAGAATGACCAATATAAATCCCTTGAAAACTCACTAACTCTCCACATGGAGTGTGTTGGAGAGGTAAATCCCCTCTACGGATAGAGGCGATCCCTACTAGCCCAAAGGGGGTCTAGTAGCAATCAAACAATGCTACACTGCATGTTCCTAGTTGTAATTAACAAGTGGGTAAGAGAAACCTACTTGGATTCCAACGCTATGTTTGTCGAAGAGATGATCTTCTCGCTCCTTCGCTCCAGCCGATCACAGTCCTCCACTATCCTCGCGGGCGGACACCTGCACAAGCAAAGAGAGGACAAACACAAGCATAAAATCTACTAAAAACAACTATGTATCAGTCAGGAAGGATACAATTTACATTAATCATTCATAGGACAAATGGAAATGGAACCATAAGAGTAGTCATCTATCTTTATTAATAGAAAGTAGAGTAAGGTACAACCGAAGTCCTGACGCTGAGTCCTTCTCTAGAGGGTCCAGCCAGCATATCTTCCAAGCATTCACCTTTGGAGCAAATCTCCCAAGTCAAAAGGTCTCTCTCTCACATACAAGGCAACAAACTCATGACCTTCCTCAAGCTCAAAGCAATCCTCACACAACACACCAAATGCCTACAAAGAGCAGCACTAATGCACTAAGAATTCCTCAATCAAAGTCTATATGTCCCCAAAACTAGCTGCTCATGGGCAATGGAGGAGGTTTATAAAGGAGAAGGAGTCTCCATGAATAGGTAAAGGATGAGCTTTCCCCCAAGATAAGTGGATGATCAGTCGAATAGACATGCCAGAGAAAGGATGGCGACCTCAACAATGCTAACATCCAAGTCTGGAGTCATCTGGAAGGTTGGTTGTTAGAACAAATTCGCCTAAACAGGATCAGTGCGGGTGCAAAACTAGGTTGGCGCGCTGGCATCGCAGATCAATTATAGAAGAGGTCTGGTCAGCGCTCAATGATACAAGCGGAGGGCGCGCTGTCCATGAAATTGGACCAGCGCGGAAAACACGTGTGCTTCTGCGCTGGCAGCGCAGCAGTTACATTAGCCTCCGCCGGTCAGCGCGGTTATTTAATGAACAGTCGCGATGATTCAAATAACTTAGGCAAAGAGGGTTTTTAGCCATTTCAGGGAGCATGAGCTTAGGTGAATATGGTTTTATGGCACAGTAGGGAGACTGACATGATGGAAGTGACATTTTACTGTGTAACAGAGTGAATATGGCCCATGTTGGAGAGGATAGGTTTTGCATACTATGACTAGCACCATCAACATAACCAACAAATGGTTCCAAAGATTCTGACATCTACAACAAATGAAAAGTGGACTACTGACCACATAAAAACTCTAAAAGTCACATTGTAACACACACATGCAATCAAAGCATATATACAGTGTTTTTACTACGCATAATCAAGCATAGTAACTTTTAATATGCATCCCGTTTCGGGGCTGCAAAAATGGAATTCCATCATAATCAACCAACTCATAAGTGCCTTTTTCCAAAACACTCTTGGCAATGTAGGGACCCATTCATAGTGGTTCAAATTTTCCTACTACTAATTTATCATCTTCCTTATCATAAAGCAAGACCAGGTGTCCTTCTAAGAATATGCGAGGCTTGACATTGCGGCCATATTGCACCTTAATTCGTTTCTTATGTGCTTTGTTGACTAGTGCGGATTCACGACGTGTTTCATCTAGATGGATGAGTTCTAAGAAACATGCTTCCTCATTAGAAGTTTCAAGTAACAAGTCAATTTCTATTTTTAGTGATGAAATCTCATATTGTATTGGAAATATTGCCTCAAGAGCATACACCAATTGGAAAGGTGTGAATTTAGTTACGTTTCTTACTAAGGTTCGGTAAGCACACAAAGCTGAGTAAAGGATCAAATGGCATTTTCTTTTGTGAAATCCTATCATTCTTTGAAGCATTCGCTTAAAGACTTCGTTGATGGCTTCAACTTGTCCATTAGCCTGTGGTTAATAAGGAGTAGAACTATCATGTGAGATTCCTAACTTGGTAGTTAATTTAATCATCATGTGATTGCGAAAATACGAACCATGATCTGTAACTATAGTTTGTGGTACACCAAACTGTGCAACCACATGGTTGAAGAAAAAAAGTGCATTTGTCTCACCATTGTTGTTTAATGTAGGTATCGCCTCGGCCCATTTCATAAAATAGTCAACTGCGACAATAATATACCCATTCCCCCCGACCGAGTGATGGTTACATGTCATGAAATCAATGCCCCATTTTTCAAATGGTCCAATAGCGATGATAGGATGCAGTGGTGCAGGTGGTAATCGAGTCTTCTGGTAAAAAATCTAGCATGCATGACAACTTCTGACAATAGTAATGCAATCATTAAATATGGTAGGCCAGAAGTAACCAACACGAAGAATTTTCTATATGGTAGCATAACCAAATAAATGTCCACCACAAGCACCAGAATGAAAATCATTTAGAACTTTCTTGGCCTCCTCATGTGTGAGACACCTATGAACAATTGTATCGATACTACGATAGTAAAGGTTGTCGCCAATGATCAGATAAACTTTGGCTTGATATCGAATACGTCGATGTTGCGACCAAGATATATTAGGCCAGAAAGTTTGGGTTTGGAGATAGATCAGTATATCTCCATACCAAGGGTTAGATGATGATATCATAAACAGAGACTCATCCGAAATTTATGGTTCCGTTGTTGAGTCGATGGAGGTAGAGGGAAGGTCGCAAAGAAGCTTGACAAAAATTAGAGATTTCTTTGACTTGGATTTGATGAATTCCAAATAAAATTCCTGCAAAATGACAATCCATTTTGAATATTCCCCCCCCACCAATTGACGTGACAAGATGTATGCCATAGGGTTTCAATCCGAAATGACAGTGATCTTTAAGAGTAGGATATGATGGTGAAATCTCTGTACAACTTGAACGGAAGCCAAAGCTAGCTTCTCAACGTAAGAGTACTTAACTTATGTGTCATTGAGATTACGACTCAAATAATAGTTCGAATGTTCAATCCCATGTTCTTCTTGGACTAAAACCATAGCAATGGTTGTATCTGTAGCGATGAGATACAGTAAATATTCGTTTTGATAATTAAGAGAATATATTAATGATGCTTGGATCGGGGTATCTTTGAGAGCATCAAAGGAAGCTTGTGCGCCCTGGTTCCAATGGAAGGGAAATCCCTTTTTCAAAAGATGAGTAAATCATTTAGCCATTTCGGCATAGTTGGGAATGAATCTCCTTAGAAAGTTAGCCTTCCCTTGGAGTCTCTGTAATTGAAGTAAATTCCAATGTGGAGGCAAATCAAGAATTAACTTAACCTTCAAGGGGGCGAGTCGAATTCCTTCTTTGGATAATACGAAACCAAGCAAATGACCAGAACCAATACAAAACACACATTTATGTGGATTGAGTCAAATTTTGTAGTGTCGGCACCATAAAAAGATGGCTCTCAAATGTTGCAGGTGATCAACCTGTTTCTGTGAATGAGAAGGTAATTCATATGATAGGGTTGAACGATGTGTTTGATGTCATGGAAGGCATAATTCATTGCTCTCTAAAAAGTTGCCCCAATGTTCTTCAAACCAAAAGGGGATTTCCTATATGCGTATGTGCCCCAGGGACAAATAAAGGCAGTTTTAGATTGGTCTTCTGGGTGAATATTGATCTGATTATAGCAGGAAAATCCATCCATAAATGAGAATATTTCACATTCGGCACATTCATCAATTATCTGGTCAATAAAGGGAGTGGGATAGTTGTCTTTTTGACAAGCATGATTAACATCCCTATAATTAGCACACACTCACATTGTTCCTTCTTTCTTCATGACAGGAACAATATTGGAAACCCAATTGGTAAGAGGAATGGGGTATATGAAACCAGCATTCAAAAGTTTTTCAACTTCTGCTTTTATGGCAGCAGCTTTCTTCGGATGAACAGGACAGAGTCGTTGTCGTACCGACTTGACATCAGGATACATTTTAATATCGTGTTCAACTATACTATAATCAATACCTGGAATTTCGTCATATGACCAAGAAAATATATCATGGAATTCACAAAAAAGAGCATGGTAAGTTTCAAGTTATGATGGAGAACAATATTTGCCAACATGGATGTTTTCTACAATCCCAGGTTTTGTTGAAATATCAACAAAAATGGTTTCTTTGATATTTGATAAGTTTTTTTCAAAATCAATAGTGTCTATAAATTCAGAATTCGAAACAAAATCAACGATTGAAGGGAGATTTAGTTCATTTGGAATATCTTCTATGTGATCTAGAAGATGGGAGCGAGGATGATAATTTTTCCATGGTTCTTCTTTGTCACGATTAATTGGATGATTCCTTCATCAATAGAAAATGTACGTAAAAAGGATCAAAGGAAGTACCATATTCTAATGAACGATCAACCCATACAATCGGTGATGATGGATTTGGATTTGCTACACAAGCCAAAAATATTGATTGTTATGCGAGCTCAGTTGGGCTTAGCGACATGTTTTTGTTACACATATCAACTTCGTAATTATTGGAAACATTCTATGAGTCAAATGAAGTGGAAGATATCCTGTTACAGGTCTCAACTTTTGCAACTTCTGCCATTTGTGATGGTGACAGTAGCAAAAAGGGGCCCATTAGGGAAGAATCTTTGAAGATACCTAATCGAATGTTCTGAAGAGATAATGGAGGTCCATGAACTAACAGAATGCTTCCAGTTTCCTGTGAACTAGAAGCGAAGAAGGTGAGTTGACCAATTACTCTAATTTCGGCTTTATGAGGGAAAGAGATCATATGAAAGTATGTTGCAACCACAACAACCATAGCGTAAACTCATGGTCTTCCTAGTAAAATATTGTAGTCAAGGGGTCCGTCAATGACCTCAACTTCAATAGTTACAGTTTTTCTCCCTAGTTCTATCTATAGGTTACTTAAAATTCCACAAGTTGTATAAGTGCGACCGTCAAAAGCTTTTAACGTTGTAGGTGATCGTGATAAAGGCAGTGAGCCAAGTGTTTTCCAACAATTCATTGACATGATAGCGGTGAGGATAGTCTCACGTAAAGTGCTCATAATTTCAAATTAAGCATGGGTAACGAGGTTTCCTAGCCAGAGAAGAGGAATCAGATGATTTCTCTTAAGGGGGGGAGTTTTGTTTCTTTTTTGCTTTCCCATTTTTCTTGCTTCCAGGTTGCTTTTCATTTTTACCTTTGTCAAATCACATGGCATTTATTTCGGAAGAAAGTGTATTATTAGGTGTATTAGAGGTTTGATTTGAAATAGTGAGTGTTTGACTAGATGGTCTACTTGATGTTTGAGTGCTTGAATAACCTATCACACCGTCACCAGCATGAGAGTCCTTACTGGATGAAGGTGGTGGAACAGTAAAAGTTGGTCTAGGTACATTTGGAATCTTATCATAGAGCATGCCAAACTGGGTGTAAATCAAGTCTAAGTATTGGGCACAAGAAATTACTTTCTCTTCAGTAACAAATCCTCCTTTAGCCACATCCTCGGCGATAGATGGAAACAAGGATTTAATAAACCACTCAGTTAAAAGTTGATTAGGAACAAAAGTTTTGACCATTTGACGATGACGACGCCACTCATGAATATGATCAGAAATGTGAGTAGCAGTGGTTTGTTTAAAGTTTGTCAACAGTTCCGTTCCAGTTTAATATATGATGGGTAACTGGAAATGGGTTTAAAATATAGTGGCTAAAGATGTGAAGTTGTCAAATGAAGCTCATGGTAATTCAATATACCACTTTGCAGTTGGACCAATGAGTGTTCGCTGGAAAAGATGTAATCTTACTGAATCATCATTTAGGGAGTTGGATGAACACCATAAATGAAAAGTCTTAACGTGATTGGACGGATATTCTCCAGGGTTTCCATTGAACCTAGGAATATCAGAAGGCAATTTGTGTGGAATCGACGGCTACCAAGCTGAATAAAGAATGGGATCATTGGTAAGCCGATTTAAATCCGGTAATTCAAGTGTTGTGACAAAAGGCACCTGTCGGTTTAGGTCGGGTTGAGGGTAACCAAGGTAAGATGGAATTTCCTGTGCAATAGGCCTTTGCATACCAGCATAAGGAATTTGTTGTTTGTAACCTTGATAGGGGTAGGTTTGTTGAGCAGATCTAGTATAAGGTTGTTTTTGGGAACCAGGATAAATTTGTTTTTGACCAAAATAGCCATAGGCTTATTGATTAGAACCTAGGTAAGCTTGGTACTGTTGGAATTGTTGTTTTTGGTATTGTGGCTTCCATGGTTGTTGATCCAACAGTTATTGCTCGCCAGTATAAGTTTGACCAGGTTGTGAATAAATTGGAACAATATAATTCTGAGTCATCCTAGTTAATGGTAAACTTGGTTGAGGTTTTTGGATCCCAAATACAAAAGGTTGATGTAAAATGGCCTGAGAAGACTAAGTTTGTAGACTTGAAACTTGAGGGTAAGAGGTTGAAGTATCAAGTTGCAAAGGTTGAGATACAATCAACTAAGCTTGCGACTGTGGTAAATTCATAACGACAAGTATAGTAGGTATGGATGAAATAGGTTGTATTGGTTGAAATGGATACACAAGCCTTGGTTGAACAAGCATTGTAGGCTGCCATTGACAAACAATCATTCCAGAATAAGTTGGACCTAAAAATGATGGTATACTTCCATATGGTGACCCCCCAGAGTATGGAGAATAAGCAGATTAGGCATATTGTTCTCCATATGGAGGTAATCCAGTGTTAAGCAGATACATTGGACCGTAGCCAGATGGACCAACTTGATATTGAATTGATGGATCAAACTATTCAGTATCCGTAAGTGAAGAACCAGGTAAAATTCCTATGGACGACATGGGTGAAGACCATGGACTAGAAGAAACACCGGAGTGAGTTCTGGATAATGATTGGTAACCCAGTGGGACAGACAAACCACCATACAAATGTGACTCAGGTGTTGTGGTAAACATCTAAAAGGTAGCAACAGTAGATGTTGTTGCAGCCGTAACAGATGATATAGTCTAGGATGTTGTTTCAGCCATAGTCAAATGACCCAATAAATGTCCTAATGAATTTAGGGGAGTTTGAAAGTAAACGGGACCAAGAGGAGCAGTATAAGTTAACTAAGGAAAATAAGGATAGAGATAAATCCCTGGTCCAAAATGAGTTATAGTTCTAAGTGAAGTTTATTCTTCAAATTCCTCTTCAATAGCAATGAAACTGGGTGGAAGGATTTCATCGTCAAGTCTATAATAAATTTCTGGTGTTTGACTCTGTGGTAAAGGATAAGTCTCAACAGTTACATATGTCTGAGGATAAAACAATCGATCATCTTCTGATATGGGAACAACTTCTAGTTGTTCAACTTCGAGATCCAAGTGTTCTGGTAAAAGAACAATAGGTTCAAGATGAACCTCTTGAACAACTTCTCGTTCAAAAGTAACTTCTTGTTGAACTATGATAGGTTTGGGATCAACTTCTTGTTGAACAAATTCAAGTTCATAACCAATTTATTTTTGAACAACTTTGGTTGGAGGATCAACTTCTTGTTGGACAACTTGAGTTACCATTTCACTAAGTTCGCTTTCAATGTCCTTAGGTAATTATAAAGATTCCACTTCAGTAGCAAATAAACTAGTAATAGTAGGAGTAACTAGAATCGCAGTATGTACTGATATAGGTGACTTTGGTAAATCAGATGAAGAACCAAAAGTTTGTGATGTACTGGACCCAGTTAAATGAGACCGCTTTCGCTGACTAGGTGTATCTTCAATCTATAAAGGCGGTTTACACGTTGTCCTACACGAACGACAGGGTAAAGGTTGATTTTATTCCATGATTGTTGATTAGTTTTATTATAGGAATTAATAAACAAAAAGAGGGTAATCTAGGCAAAATAATTACCAAGTAACTGTGAACTGCAATATACTGCCTCGGAGGAGCTAAGGACTTAACATACATGCAGGTAATCTCCCAGAATGTTGTTTTTGGTGTATCACAGTATACAAGGTGGTCGACTCAGTTACCTATCGATGGATAGCAACCTAATGTAGTCCTCCCAAATATACCCAAAATTACGTGGAGGCCCAATCTGTGTTAGCGTTGTCTAATGCGAAACCGCATAGTGAGAGCATTCCCTTATAGTTTTCGTACTATAACACTGCCTGATATACCAGAAAGTAGTTGGATGAGTTACAATATACTTATGTACATGGATTGAGGTATCACACTTAGAATGTATCATAGACCATTAGCGATAGGTGCTATGTTTAACGACACCGGAGCATGTCTCTAGCCTAGACCTCTAAGTGTTATGCGTTAATTTACAATGCTCCATTAGGTTAATTGAGATAAATTTTAGTTGATCTTGTTTAAAAGTTTGCCTTTCAGGTTCACCACGTGATGTTTCTAAAACTCCTAGAATGCAACTGAGATGAGAAACATTCTTTTCATTTGATTTAAACAATGAAAACCGTAACTAAAAGGGATAGAGCAATCATAATCTTTAAACAAAGAGCATAGAGCACATCTAATGCAACTTTTCCTATACCATTCCTACAAGCACACACAAATTTCTAAATGCATTATGCATGTTTTTCTTTTCATTCCTTTAATGTTTAGATGAATATAAAGAAACTAAATGCACAAACGATCAATCAATGTTTTTCACAATAAACAAATACTTTATGGCAGTTTCTTTTTCAAATAAATGAAGATTTTATGACAATTCTTTTTCAAAAAAGTAATGACTAATAAATGTAAGTTAACTTTGGGATTGATTTGACAATGATAAAGAAAACATAAAGAAACATTGAACAAACAAAGCCAAAGTGGGCATGGAAAATAAATTCTAATTTGGACTTCAGAGACAGAGAAACATTGACCATTCAGCAAACAAGATGTGAAACAGCTTGGAAAAAATCAAGCAAGAAGATGGGTTTTTGGCTTGACAGGGACCAGCGCAGTCCTGAGTGGGAAATAGTGCATTGAAGAGCACTATCTCTAGGCTAAGGCTACTTTGCAGAGCACTGTGTTAAGAACAACAGTGCGTTGATGACAAAGAGCACTATCAGCACACAAATAAGCACATATTCTGATCCAACAAGCTTCAAAATGACTTAATATAGGTAAATGAACCCAAGCAAAGTCTATTGGTGCTGCTAAGACAAGGGATAACTACCAGGAACAATGGTCGTCCCTAGTATGGTTGCCAATTTTTTATACGTAATTTATACCTACAAATAAGTATATCTTCCCTAAGTGGGTAGTTACACTTAGAACAACTAAAGTAAAGATGTTTAACCTTTTCCTACAATAATCAAATAAGATAAAGGAACCTACTTGTGATCCTTCGCTTCCTTTGATCTCCTTTTATTTGTTCCTGCCGCTCCCGCTAAAACTGAATTCACTCAATTGGTACTTGCCAACATAAACAGAAGAAAACAACAATCAAAGCATATGATCTATTTATTGTAAACAAATCGAATCAACAACATTTGAACATACATTCATCATAGATATAGACAAAAGTATTGGAAAAGGAACAAACAACTTTATTGATTGATAGAAGGAGAAGATACACCCAATGTGGTTCGATCTCGTGTCACTCATTCAGCTTAGTCCAAGCCCTCATCACACCAATAGAAACATCAATCTAGCAGCATAACATTACTTTGACAATGATTTCAAGTCTCCAAACCAACATTATTTCTCTATAATATCCAAGCTCTCTTAGCTCTATGATAGGAGGCCAATTTATAGATGAATGCAAGTGGTTTTGTCGTTAATATGGAATTGAATGGTTTTCCATAATTGGATGATTAGTTTCCATATTCAAAGGGATGATAGGATAGAGGATTAGATGATCCAAGGCTATCCTAAGTCGAGCTCATCTTGATATGATAGGAGTTGGGTTCCTTCTAGAAGGCTCTAGAAAGGAGGAGTATACTCAGGATCCAATGAACATTTCGAGGATTCTTGCCCAACGCAGGCTTGAGTGGCCTTAGTTTCTCTACAACGCAACCTTGAATGGGGCTACCTTCTCTACAAAGTACTTACCCCTGACCAGAGGTGCGTTGGTGACCCAAGGAAGCATTTCAGCAGGGTTTGAAGTCAGGAAACTCTCATGGATGAAATCACTCAATGAAGTGGCATGTCTAGGGCATGTAGCAACTGAATTAGTGTTGGCATTATGGTTCTGGTATGATTTCAGATGTTGTACTTGATGGCAACACCCATGGCATGGCTCTCATTTTG
>APFE030024049.1:9276-37303 GCA_000404065.3 Pinus taeda
TTTTTGCTCCTGATATTCTTAGAAATAAGCTCTTATCAAGAGCTATCTGAATGTGAAACAAAGCTTGAGCATTCTTCTTCCTTGCTTCCTTTCTTGTTGTTCTTTCATTGGCTGTAAGAGCATTCCAATCAGGTGGCTCCTCATATCCTAATTCAACAATCTCCCACAAATCTTTTCTAATAAAAAATGTTAGCATCTTAATGCACCAATAATCATAATCGTTCCCATGAAATTCTGGAACTAGCATCTGGTTAGAATTCGACATGAATAACTTTGGCGAAATTCCAACAATACAACTTTAACCCAAAACAATTTTACTTGCTCTGATACCACTTGTTGAATATGAAATGAATTATTACAAGCAAATTAAGAAGCCAACAGTACTATGAAGAACAATACATATAAAAAATATAGATAAAATAATTAAAAAACACAGTGACTGTGTGAGCTAGAAACTACTGCAAATCTCATATATTTATTAGTGTTAACTACATTATTAAATAGTAAAACTATTACTATGATCAACTCTCGAATAATTCTACTGCAATTACAACTAATTTCTAGCACTTTCCAGCAGCTCTGACCACCCTAACAATCTGCTGCTTTAATCCCTCACAATCTGCTGCTTTATTTTTGCAGAGAACACAAAATCTACTCGCTACTTTGTCATCGTTTTACATAACTAATTAAGCATTAATTCTAACACCAGTTAGGTTGAGATGTAGTTCAGTCTTACTGCAGTCATTGATAGTTGATGTATCCTATGTAATATTATTTAATTGTTGGTAATATTAAGAAGAGCAATTCTGCTCTACAGTGTTCATTTTTTAACATAGTATCAGAGATTATGCTACATAAGACCCCATGAGAGCAGCAGGGAGAAGGGGCGAGATTGCATAAAAAACCTTGAGAGAAGCATTTCGTATGTGTGTATTTACACAAAAGGTAGCAGAAAACATAGTGAATGTGAGGCCGTTGTGAAAGGCTCCATGTTTTCAAGAATTAGCTAGTCCTGGTACAAGCAAGAGTACAACAGCGAAGAAAGGAAGATCAATGAACTAGAGACATGCTATAAAACAAAATAATGCACCCCAGAAATTTAGGAGATGTGTTATACTGCAGGCTAACGATTTTGAAGACCACAACAGCGAAGAAAGGAAAACAAAAGAACTAGAGCCATGCTATAAACCAAGATAATGCACCCCAGAAATTCAGGAGATGTGTTATACTGCAGGCCAACAATTTTGAGTCTGCCTTATTCTGCAGGAATTACTAACACATGCCCCAAGCTCGAAGAAGAGCGTTAATTTTCAAAACTTCACCATCTCGCTGCTAACGCAGACTCAAAGCATCGAAAGGTGCGTTATAGTCATAAAATTAGAAAATGGTAGTTTCACTTTCAGTTAAAAATTCCAATCTAAAATCCCGTGTGTTAAAAGGGTCCATGTAATTCTTGAAGTCAACTTTGATGGTATTAATTTGAAAAAGGGCTTACATGATTTTTAAAAAGTGCTCGTTTATGTAATTTTTTTTCAAGAAAGGCCTTCAAATGTATTAAAAAAATGTCTATATAATATTTTAAAAATGGCTCATGATTTTTTTTAAAAAGGGTTTGCATTGTATGTTGAAATATTAAAGAGCTTTTAAGAATGCGTTGATGTGATTTTTGTTAAGAAGGGAGTCGCATGTTGGAATATTAAAAAGATTTTAAAAGGGTTATTTTTGCTAAAAAGAGTGCATGAAAGGGCTTGATCCATATGGTATGGTAGGGTGTGGTTTATGTTTGATTTTTTTTTAAATAAGGACAAAGAAAGCCATTGTGGAACAAGATTGAAGTTTTTGGGTGGAAGGATTGATCAATTGCACATTTTGAAACATTTTGAATTGAAAAGATTGAGCTAGTACTCATTTTTGAAATTGTAAGCTTAGAAAAGACTTAGATAAGCAAACATCTTATTTTATTTTTTTGTGGTTGTAATTAAGCGGAGTGTTGGAGAATCTAATTCCAACAAACTGTTAGGTTTCTTAATTTTCCATAGAAATTTCACAATCATTTAAAGTTCACTCTACTTCAATTGAGATATAGTTTAGACAATCATTTAAAGTTAAGTCTACTTCAATTGAGACATAGTTGAGTAGTACTGCAGTCATTTATTGTTGATATCCATTATGTAGAGAAGAGTAACTATTCTCCATGATTTTCATTGATGATGAGTGTGAAAATTTTGCATAAGAATTAGACAAAGAGCACATAGATTCTCCTAAATCCCACTATCAACAACCACAAGTGGATGAAGATTTGGTGAATCCAGCAAAAGAGCTTGATAATGATAATGAAACTACCATTGGAGTAGTCAATGGTGTTGTGAATCCAACAATTAATCACTAGGGCTTCACTCAATCAACCTCTTACATATCTCATGCGTTCATGGCATAGTAAACAATACCCCTAATTTGACTACATATTGGAAAATACATCTAAAAATCACACCATTTAACCCCCTACCAATATGAACCCAATACACCTTGCCAATTTAAAAAACTCCTACTTTCAATAGATATTGTAGGTATGCACTTTTTTTATTAACATTTTTTATACCCCTTTATATTTTTTCATTAACTTTCAATTTCATTTTTTATACCTATGAATATAAAAACCCTTTACCCCCTATATATCCCCCAATATATTATGTCATTTTTTCCTCAATATATATCCCCAATATGAACCCACGTGGTATGGTATTGCTCACTTAGTTAAGCCCAGGTGCAATTAATATTCCTAATGTAAACATTGATGAAGAATTGTTGGCTAATAGTGAATGGTTGCACATGATAGAATCAAAACATCATATCCACATGATGTTATTTGGTGAGAGAAGACCACTTCAGTCTCAAAACCAATTGGAAGACAAACGTGTTTGCAGCAACACAAGATAGTAAAGAAGTAAAAAAAAATAGAGACAAAGGAGGAGAACCAAGCTCACGAAAGAGAAAACTCTCATTGCAAAGTACAAAGAATATCATTGTGCAAATGTTTTTAATATTACTTTTAATTTTGAGTATGCATATGTACAAAGAAACCATAAAGAAGCCATAAAATTTGAAGATGAATTAAAGTTCATTGAAGCATGGCTTGCAACTCCATGTCTTGATGAAGTTCACATAGAGCTTTACATAATGAATATTGAAGACAACTTGGATGATGAAACAATTAATGAGGTTTTAAGGTATTGGAGTATCAATGAAGAGATAGATTTTACTATAGACTTATGTTGAAGCATAATATTGATGATGAAAAGCACACAGTAGAAGACGACATGTGGCAAGAACCCATGTATAATACTCTTTTGAATAATTTTAGGACATGCTTAGACAGCCTAGAAAAATGGAAGAGTTGCACCAACAAATCAAGAATTTCAAATTTGAAGCTTAAGAAAAAAGAAAAAGCTAAAGGAATATAGAGGACACATGATTTGGAAGTAAAAAAAAGGAAATGTGGTTGATGTCATTTTTATTAAATTGTAAGCCTAACTCAAACTTAGACCAATAGGAATCATAGTTTGAATTTTTTGTGGTTCTAATTAAAGGGGAGTGTTGGAGAAACTAATTCCAACCAACTGCTAAGCGTAGTAATTTTCCATTCAAGTGTCACAACAATTCCAAGTTCAAGCCAGTTCAATTGAGAAGTAGTTCAGTCTTACTACAACCATTTATTATTGATGTATCCTATCTAAAACTCCTTGAGAGAAAAATAGAAATCTGAGAGGGGTTTTATAAGACTCCCTGTAATAACATGAATGAAGTGAGAGAAGAAGAGAGAAGCTTAGAGATCAAAATCTCTAAGATGACCCTGAAGTGGTAGCCATGAGGAGGACAAAGGCGAAGGGGCATCCAATACGCGAGAAATAAAAAAGGAGAAAGTTGTGAATTAAATTTTTTTTTGTTGTAATGCACTACCAAAGTTTATTGAGTTTCTTTACTAATGCAGTCCATTGCCTAGAAAAAAATGTGTTATCTCACCTCCCTTATTGTGATTTTCCATTGGCGTGGCCTCCTTATGGAGAGGAGATCATTACAGTAATTTAAAAATAAAACACAAACATACTCCGTATACTCAAATTGAGTGTCTTCGAAATTCGTAGTGTGGCTCTTCATAAGGAAAGATAATTCCATGGGGAGCTTGAAATAGTCAAGGTCTGAAGCATGGGACTTCTTACGGAAGGACGTGTCACCATCAAAGTTAAATTACAAATCCGAAGAGCACGAAGCCACCAAAAGTCAAAAACGACAAACCACCATGATTAGGTTTTTTGAAAGTGTTAGTTTTTTTTATTAAGTCTCTTAAAAGAAAGGTTATATTTTGAAACTTCCTCCCCTAATTAAAAAAAAGAATTTATTCAAAGTATTTTTTTACTTCTATTAAAATGGTTATGTGGTTTCATAAAAAGGATTTGAGATTATTATTCAAGATTTTAATTTAAAAGGAGTTTGTCTTAAAAAAAAAAACTGATTGGTTTATGTAATTAAAAAAATGGCTCGTATAATTTCTTTTTAAAGGGCCTTTGTTATTTTTTCTTTTTAAAAGGGACAAAAGACATTAATTTTTTAAGGAAGGTTTATTAAAAAGAAGAAGGGGAGGTTGTTCAAATCAGTAGTCAACATTTTAATATTGTATGGGTTTGTAATATCTTTGTGAAAGCTTTGTGAAAGAATTGCTTATGTAGGGATTGTACGTCTCTATATTTTGTAGAAGTCCAACAATATAACAACCAATGTAGATGCACAACAATAAGAAACGCTATGTATACAAGTTAATTTTCTTGTTAAGCCACAACAAATGGGAAAAACCAAGAGGTTAAGAAATTCAAAGCAACAACAAAATATGTACCAAGATTTTTTGAAGGATTTAGACGTGAGAAATAAAAATAATCCCTTCACATTGAATTGCATAAAAGATTTTGTAGATGTTTGCACTGTACCTCTCATTTCCAATGCAAAGTCAACCAAGGAAGCCTGGATACCCTTGAGAGGAATTTTAGTGTAAGTGGGAGCATTCAAGTTGAAGATGAAGATGGATATCTAGCAACAAATCTACAAAAAGACGAATATTTTGGTGAATCCCACATCAAAGTGGATGATGATTATGTTCATGAATCCCACTCCACATAACCACACATGGATGAAGATTTAGTGAATCCAAAAATAGAGCTTGTTGATGACAATGAAGTTTCCATTGGAGCAGTCAATGCTATGATGAATCGAACACTTAATATTGTTGATGTAAACTTTGATGAGAAAATGTTGGCTAATGATGAATAGTGGTAGATTATGTAACAAAAACATTATATTGACATGATGTTATTCAAAGAGAGAAGCCCACTTGAGTTTAAAAATGAAGTGGAAGAAAACATGTTTGCAACAACAAAGGTTAGTAAAGTGGTGAAAGAGAGAGGGACAAAGACAGAGACCAAGATAGAGATAGAGGAAAAGGCATAGAAGGAATACCCGAGAGAGAAAGCTCTCAATGCAGACAAACAATAATATGATCCTGAAAATATTTTTAATATTGATTTTGAATTTGAGTGCATAGATGTATGCAACAACCAAGAAGAAGCAACCAATTATGAAGAAGAACTGAATTTCCTTGAAGCATGGTTTGCAACATCACATTTTGATAAATTTTGCATTAAATTTGTAGAGATGAATGTTGAAGGAAACTTGAATAATGAAATCATTAATGAAATATTCATGTATTGGAGCCCTGAATAAATATAATTTTATTCTCATCTTATGTTGCGACACAATATTGATGTTGAAAAACACACAACAAAATATAAAATGTTGGAGGAGTCCACATAGAAGATGATTTTTAAACAAGTTGAAGACATGCTTAGAAAACCTCTAAAAATATAAGAGTTACACCATAAAATAAAGAATTTAAAATTTGAAGCATACAACAAAAATAAAAAAAACTAAAGAAATTTAGAGATACAAGGTTCGGCAGAAAAGAAAAATAAAAGTAAATCTGGTTTCTATCAATTTATTTTAATTTATAAGCCTAGTTAAGACTTGGACCACTAGGATTCTTAGTTTACATTTTTTGTGGTTGCAATTAAGGGCAAGTGTTAGAGAATCTAATTCCAACCAATCACTATGTGTCGTAATTGTTGATCCAAGTGCCACAATCATTTAGAGTTCAATTGAGATGTAGTTTAGTCTTACTGTAGCCATTTATTGTTGATGTCTCCTATGTAGTATTATTTAATTATTTATAATATTGATAAGAGAAATTTTGATCAACGGTTTTCATTTCTTAACACCAACAACGTCCCATTGGCCAATTGGTGTTTGGGGCAATTGTAGTTGCCAGATGGTGAAAAACGTAATTGGGTGGACCCCATTAGATAACGATTTAACAAAACTCCAAATTTGGTGAGCTTAGATTATTTTTATCTCCCAATTCACATGTATAAATATGTGGGGTCAAGTGTCACTTTATTTATCAATTGAATTGAAAAATGTGAGTTGTCTTCAATCATATGTGAAGTTAGTAAAAGTAGTTTTCTATAATGTTTATTTGGCACAAAGGCACAAAGGCACAAAGTAAAATTGGGGAATGAGAATATATGACACGTGTGATTGCAAGGGAATGTTAGAGGATGTTTTTGAAGCCACAAAAAATTTAGAACAAGAAAAAAAATGGATATTTGTACAAAACAAAGTTGTACAAATGAGAACACCTATGAATATGAGTTTGGAAATATTAGGAAAGAAGGATCTTGTATGTAAGACTGGTTGGTGTCTACTTATCTCGTAGTTGGTGCTTCCTTCAGTCCTATAAAGACAAGGACTTAGTGCTTCCTCCAATGAGTTGCTTGTAAATTCACGGGTTGGGTCTCTCCTTCTAGTTGGAGCGAGATTGTGGTATTCTCCCTATATGGGTTTCCATGTACATCTTGTGCCTTTATGAATTTCTATGTGTTTCTTATATGATTAAATTCTAAATAAATTAAAATATTTATTCTTGTTTATAATTGTTAAAAATGGAAATAACATTAATTCACACCACCACTCTCACTATTATCTTATTTTCTAAGAAATTTATGGGAACAATTAAACAAGTGGGAGGAAAATCTAAGACAATGGCTAACGAGGATGGATATTACACC
Source organism: Pinus taeda (assembly GCA_000404065.3). Taxonomy (NCBI): domain Eukaryota; kingdom Viridiplantae; phylum Streptophyta; class Pinopsida; order Pinales; family Pinaceae; genus Pinus; species Pinus taeda. The sequence continues at coordinate 16,446 of APFE030024049.1, forward strand.
AATAAAGAACCCATGTTCAGTAAACCAAATTATGCATTCTAGAATGTATGATTGAGAACTTACATGATCTCTCTTGGTTAAAATGTCTAGAACGGAACAAAAATTGGTTATAAAAATCTAGGTGTATTGATAAGTAAGGATAAGAAGCTTGAATTCACTAACAATTATAAAGAAATGATTGCAATCTTGACTAATTTTATTGAATCCAAGTAGGTTAAACTCATGAATTGCAGAAAAACTAAATATATATGGGATATGTTGATAACTTGTTGTAAAGGTGATAACAAAGTAAGTAAATCCAAACTCGTAGGCTTTAAAATTCAATTTGAAGAATAAAGAATGAGAGAAGATGAGGATATAGACAAATTTTATATGAGATAGTTAGAATATTGAGAGGACTTCACAAAACCATGGATGATTACTTTATGGTTAAAAAGGTGTTGAAATCTCTTCGAGCTAGATTTCATGCAAAAGTATCAGCCATCGAGGAGTTACATGATATCAAAAAATTGATGTTACATAGACAACATGGGATAATGATAGCCTATGAAATGCAAAGACCATAAATAAAAGATATATCAAAGGAGGTTACCCTCAAATCTCACAAGAAGAGAAAGTAATATCTAGAAGACTAAAGCTATGAATATAATAAAGAGGAGGCAAAATTTCTCATAATATTTAAAAGAGGATCTAAGAATTACAAAGGAAAATTACCTTTCAAATGTTTTAAATTCAGAATTATAGGTTATTATGTATCTAAATATTCATATAAGGAAGAAATCAATGATTATGACCATAAAGGAAGGAATAATTATGAGAAAGGAAAGATGCAAATGAAGTTCAAGAGGAGGCTATTCTACACAGAAAAAGATAGTAGTTCATCAAAAGATGAAGATGAACAATCCTATAATGAAGAAAGAATGAAAGGAAAAATAAATTACTTTATGCTCCTCGCTCTAGAAAATCTAAATAAATGTTAAAATGAGGATGATGAAGAAGAGGAACCCAGCGTAGACTTGCAAGGTCAATTGGTCGATGCCATAAAAAAAAATCAAAGGCCCAAGAAAAATAACAATAATCTAAAGGAGATGCTAACAAAATTTGAAAAATATAAATTTGAACATTCATCAATTCTTCCTCCCAAAGTTAAGAGAGAAGAAACAAATAATATTGAAGACACCTTATCACAACCACTGAATAAGAAAGGAAAGGGATATGAAAAGCTAAAAGAGGAAATAATCCTCCTTAGAAAGGAATCAAAAAAGGCCCATTAGGGGAGTTTTGAGTTCAAAAATGGGTCTCAGAACAAAAAATGTACTAACAAAATAAACTTTAAAATAACCAATAGGATTCAAGATGATGACGTCATCCCTATGGGTAAATATATTAAGGGGAAAAGAAGAAAATGTTTTTTTAATTGCATTTTTAGTTTATCACCTTATAAGTTTACTTAAATGTCAAGCATAGAAACCTGTTGGATTCCAAATTAAATTTCTTATCCAATGAGTACCCACTCAAAATTATTCTATGTAGACTCACATGGAAGAAAAGACATGCAAGAAATGTGTTGAACATGATTTCTTCATGTATTTTTTTTTTTTTATGTGCGTCTACTTAGAATTATGCTGAGTAGGTACTTGTTGGATGTGGAGTTTAATTCTCCATCAAATATATGTATATGCTTGAAATTTGAGTAAACCTATAAGGAGCTAAGAAAAAAAAAAAATTCAAAACTTAGTTATCTTTTCATTATTTTTACTATTATGTTTTTATTTTACTCCGTATGCCCATTTTAGACTTCAAAATTTTCCTAATAAAGACTCAAATATATAGAACATGAGTTTTATTTAAATATTCAAAAATTTAGATGAAATTTTGAGTATTCAAAGATCCCCTCTTATTAAAACTTGTTTCGATTATGAAGGAGAATCAACCACTTAAAAAGATGTAGACAAGGAATAAAACAATTATGTTGAAGTAGTTAAAGGATTTAACAATAACACAACTAACTGAAATTAATAGTAGTAAGAGAAAATTCATAATGACCATAATATCACATTGATCATGTAAATAATCAACAATGATAAATAAAAGAATAGGACAACAATACTACTAAACAACATGAATGGAGAATTTATAACAACTTAGGGAGCCATAAAAATGAATGAAAATAAAAAACATGAGGTTATCAAAGAATAGGAAAAACATACCCTATAGGCAATTCTCTCCTCAATAGAAAAATATTTTCAATGGTTACTATTTTTTTATCTACAAAATATGGGCATAAATTTATAGAATTTAGAGAAGATTTGATAAAAAATAGAAGAAGTAAATCTTATCACTCAAATAGAGGAAGAAGATTTATAAATTCAAATAGAAATAATTTCAGAGACAATAATCCATTTTCTCCTTTAATTGAGGATATTGAATATTATCGTTGTCACAATTATGGACATAATGTAACTAAGTGTAGAACCAATAATGTTGGACTAGCCTCTTAGGTTAGCCAAATGATTGAGGAACCCAATACTCTGAGAAAGAAATGGGAAGAAATAAAACAAGAATGTGGAGTTTCCTTGTATGCTTAAATCCTAAGCATTCCATGGTATGTGGACAACAGATGCTCCACGCCTACATCTTGTCATAGAAGTAAATTCATGTTACTAAATGAAAACATGAGAAAAGTGCCATTGTTGGAAATGATGGCTCAGGAGACATTAAAGGAAAAACAACATTGAGCTTTCACAATGGAGGAAAATCTCACAATGTTCTTTTTGTAGATGGGTTGAAGCATAATTTCGAAGTGTGAGCCAGATGTGTGAGCAAGGGTACGATGTTACATTTCACTCCAAAGGTTGTGAGATAAAATTAGGATGCATAATAGAGATAATAGAAAAGGGTGTACGAACCTCAAATAACATGTACATACTCAAGGAAGAAAATGAGAACTATTATTTGGGAAAGTTTGATTAAAGTTGGTCATGACATTGAAGATTGTGACACCTAAATTTCAACCATATTATGGATCTCATCAAAAAGGGATTTGTACAGGAATTAACAAAAATTTCCAAGATAAACAATAAAACATGTAAGTCATGTCAATTTGGAAAGAAAATCTGAGTCTGATTCAAAAACAAAATTAAAATTAATCCACTAGTGTTATAGACATATTTGGGCACTGCAACCCCAATCACATATGTCCATAAACCAAGGGCTTCTAAACCCCTAAAAGTGTTGTTTCATACCCTAAAGGAACAAGTTGAGCTGATTACATCATTTCCCAGAAGTTCCACCTGAAAAACCATCAGAACTGGCCAAAACTAGACCATCTCACATGTTCCATGGTCAGGGTGCGATGCATCTCACCTGCTACACATTGGAGGTGCAATGCATACTGAAAAGGCCTTCTGTAGGGTGAAATGAGCAAGAATGGACAAATGGAAGAGATAGTTCTCTAAGTGGATGCCCAAGGAATCTTCTAGAAACTTCTCCTATGACACTTGCCTCTTCGAATTTTCCCAAGGATGAGTAAGAGAACATGAAATCTCCAAGTGGAACCAAGAAGTATCAGTGAAATGACACTAGTCAAAAACCCAGAAGCTGCCTCACCTCCCTGCAAATATCTATATATGGATCCCTCATCATAGAGATCTGGAGGTTAGAACTCTGTATTTTGTAAGGAAGTTCTATTGGTTTCTCTGTGAAACATTGTATTGTTGGGTGATCTAGCTTTTCGTGAGGTGAAGAGGGCTTTCATGCTGGGAGTATGGCGTTGGATCAAGCAAATTGGTTGTAATCCTCTCTTCTACTACTTTTATCAATAAAGCTATTTCAGTTTTCCTCCATATACTTGTATATCTCTGAATCTTGTATTTGTGTATGCATTTGTATGGATGATGTACATCTGATCCTATATTGTTTATGGCTATATATCTCTGTGCTTTGATGGTATTTTGCTTCTTTGACTCTATAGGTGTTCTTTGAAGTGGGATAAGTGATGAAGGAGTGGTGAAAGCTCTGTCAAGGGAGAGAGGAAACAAGAAAGGAGCCAAGCGAAAGACTGAGGTTGGTACTCTCTACTTCTCTCTCATCTATCTCTCATAAAGGAAAACACAAGTGACTTTAATTTGTTTGTTTCTAAGATAGCTACCCTCCCAATGTGACTAGCAGCTCTGAATGGACACTAGTTTTACCGATAACAAAAAGGCAACTCCACTGGGAACGAATAGCTTGTTTGCTTGTTTCTATTTGTTTGCTTTATAAACTACAGACGAAGCCTGAAGTTAAGCTAGCTAGCCTTCGAACTGCATTTGCTATGCAAGTGCAAAGTAGATCAATGCTTCTTCAGTCAATCTTCGGGTTTGTTTATGAACTGAACAACTCACTTGAAAACATCCTAAGAGCCCTAGTGGTAGCTCACGTAACCTCATTAGATCAGCCCCTGTATTTTGTGTTTACTACATATCATTAGCTCAGCCTAAACCCCTGAACTTAACTGCAAATTGTGAGAAAAAACCAAGCTCAGTCGCATCCCAGGACCATTTCACTGTCTCTCATGGCAGTCTGGATGCATCGCACCTCCCGTATGCCTAAGGTGAGATGCATCTCTGTTTCCCTGTGTTACAGGTGCAATGATCAGGTAAGACTGTTTCTACCTCCAGATTTTGGTTTTTTCTTCATTGTCTTCAGCTTTATTCAGTAGTTTTGCTGTCTGTGGTCAATATATCACTGTTGAAACTCTCTTCCTTTGCATTATTCAACCTCCATTGATAAAGAATTGTGAATTTGTTTTATGTATTTCTCGTCATTTACAATTCTCTTTCGCAAACACTAGCTTAATTGAACTGTCGTCTTCTGATTTGAAAGTGTTGCAAGTGTCATCTTTAGTGAAAGAAAATAGTCTTCCTCTTTCTGATAGTCAATTACATTTTTTCCATTGTATTTGATTTGAAATTATTAGTATTTCAAGTGTCGAAAACAATTTTAGATTCGAAATCGCAAAGTGTCGTCTTAGTCCTCCTTCCATATTTTGAAAAGAAATTGTTAGTACTATTGCTTTGAAAGAAAAACAATTCAGATCTATACTTAGCATTCTTGTTATCATTCACACATTAAGAAAGCGGAAAACAAATACATGCATATGCATTTTCATTTAGACTACATGCTGGAGTTGATTTATGAAAAGTGCATCTAGTGTGTGCTCTCTGCGCTATGTTGGAAGATTTCTATTTCTCTTTCCTTAGTAGCTAGGATTTGCATTCCAAAAATAAAGTAAATTATTGTTTATCATCTTAGATTGCACATTTAGGAATTGTATATCTACATCACACAATGAACCTTAAAGGTAAACTTCTTGAGAAAGATCAACTGTAAAATAAATTCAATGAACATAAAAAAGCTTTGGAACCTAACGCACAACATTTAGAAGTCTAGGCTAGAGACATATTCTGGCATCGTAAAGCCTGGTAACTATTGCTTTCATCGTAGGTTGGGTGATTCCTCCTCTTTGAGACGACAAGTGCCAGTACGGATTTTTGCTCCCACGTACCATCGAGTATATATTAGGATACCACAATAGGCTATATCCTTTATCATTAGGAAGTCATGTCTGCCACCCTATCGATTGTAATGCACTGAACACAACATTTGGGAAGATTGACTGTCGTACCGTAAAAAGTATTCTTCAGTTTTGCGATTGGTTTGGTAATCCCTCTGTCTAGATTTCCAAAGTAGTCACTTTCGTTCCTTTTCAAACTCCTTAAAATAAAAGGTCCATCTGAGCACTTATTACTTCAGGGTCATTAAAAATCGAAGGCGACTAGAGTCATCTTTATTTTTTTCTCGACTCTTACAAATTGAAAAAGCAAGTTGTGTGAAAGCGTCATAAAATTCATTTAATTTAAAATAACATTTTCCCCTTTTTTTTGAGTTGATCAAGTAATCCACAATCATTGAAGAAGTCAATCAAAACCTCGTCGTTCGCGGAGACTAACAAGTCAATTGTCTTTGACTCTAGAAACGAACCATTCTGGGCCAAGCGAACTTGTTTAACTGGGTCAAAGTCTCCTGGTTTGTTTGAAATTTATGTTTCAACATCCTCAAAGGCTCCAGTTACTCCAACTATTTCTGGTATCCCTACCTCTACAGAAGAAGTTCCACAATTAGAAGAGGACATTAGAATTGATCCTAGTGTAATGGTAAACACACCTATTCCTAAACCAGCTCCATCTAGGACTGATTCGAAAGGTGTCACCCCTCCAGAATCTGTCGCTGTAGAATATTTACGCTCTTTTGCACCAGAAATATTTTGTGGACCTGACGGTCTACCTCTTCGACCTGGGTTGATTGCTATAGAAGAGATTGTGGAGGATCTTCCATCTAGTACTCCATTGCATCTTGGAACCGGGATCCACCTATATCCTTCTACTACAAAAGTTATTCTCCCTTCATCTTATGTTCCTGTAGAATCGTTAGGAAATATTTTGGATAGACTCGATATGTCTGAACAACCGTCAACAACTAGGACTGTGTCATCTGATACAACAGTAGCAGAACTTCCTGTTACTACTCCTATAATGTTTGCTAGTGTACCATCTGTCCCAACTAGCTCTCAACAACTAGATGGAGTTCACTAAGGGACTGTTTTGACAGTATAGTCTATTCCTATTTGTTCATCTAGAACCTTATCTGGAATTTCTTATGTTTAGTCTTAGCAAATTGATCCTTCGCAACAGTATCAATTTGGGCAGTCCAGTCTCCAAAGGCCAATTTTCCCTTTGAACACTGGATTGCCGCCATATGGGGGGCAGTATGCCTTTTCATTGCTCCCTCCGAGAGAACAACCATATGAGAGTTCGCAATAGAATTCCAGTCAAGCTAGAATCACATCTAGTGGATGGGTACCAATACTGCCTCAATAGCCAAGAGTTGTATATTCAATGCAACAAAATCAACCTATGTTGAACATTCCCACTACACCGGCTATTGTGATGGTGCCGCAAGTACAAGCGTTGCCTATTGTATGTCAACCTCTAGTCTCTCAGGTTGTAATACAACAAACTCTTGTCTCCACGACTCAATCACAACCACCGATTAGTGGCTCCTTAACTGAAGCGACTCAGGCTCAAACGGGTACTATAACCCCTCATCTTGGTCAAACATCGAGTATTGGGCAATAGCAAATGGTCTCAAAGCCATGGCTGGTACAATATCAACAACCGCAATTCCAACAAGCTTAATGAGGACCTGAGTAACAAAGCTTTGTAGGTAATGGGCAACCATATATTCAAAACGGTCACCATAAATCATATCATAATGGTTATGCCCATCAACCTTATCAAATTTATCAACATCAAATACATTATGTTGGCATGCAAAGACCCACTGCTCAAGCGATCTCGTCCTATCCTAGGTATGCTTGGCCAATCCTGAATCAACAGTTGCCTTTCGTTGCAACTTTAGAATTACCAGATCTGAATTGGCCAACAAATGATCCAATTGCTTATGCCCCTTGGTGGCTAGCAATTCCTCGTAAACTTTCGTCAGATATTCCTAAATTCAATGTAAATCCAGGCGAAGATCAGTTGAATAATGTGATGACCTTTCATCTCTAGTGTTTTTCCAACACACTCAATGATGATTCGATTAGGCTTCGCCTTTTTCAGCGAACACTAACTGGTCCAGCAGCAAAATGTTACATCGAATTGCCTAGAGCTTCATTCGATAACTTCAATGCCCTTCCCATCACCCTTTTAACCGATTTTCAGTTGCTAGTAAGCTACGAAACAGGAACGAATCTTCTTACCAATTTTAAGCAGACGACAACCACTCACATATCTGATCATATTCATGAGTGGCAACGTCGTCGTCGAATGGTAAAAACATATGTTCCTGATCAACTGCTAGCTGAATGGTTTATTAAGTGATTGTTACCTTCTATTACAGAAGATGTGGCTAAAGGGGGGTTGTCACTGAAGAGCAAGTCATTGCTTGTGCACAATATCTAGACTTGATCTATACTCAGTCTCGCACGCTCTATGACAAAATCCCTGATGCTCCTAGACCAGAGTTTTCCATTCCTCCTCCTCCTAAATCAAACAAAGACTCTCATGTCGGCGATGGTGTGATAGGTACGACTAGCATGAAAACCGAAAAGGCTACATCTAAGAAAGCCCGTACGGTTGCTGGTCAAAATGCAAAAGAAGAACTTCTTGCCTCAGAGGTTAATGCCATGTTGACTGACAAAGGCAAAGAACCGAAGCAACCAGGGGGCAAGAAGAACAAGAAAGGAAAAAATAAGAAACAAGATAATTCGTCTCCTAAAAAATCTTCTCAAAACCCTTATGGGAAAAAGAAACCTTTTCACCCATATCTCATATGCGATGAAGACCATTGGACGAGAAATTGTCTACATAAAGCTAAGATTAAAAAATTCTTTAAAAGTTCAAAAACCTTAGCAATATTGACCGATCCATTTCCAAACCCATAAACCAATCTAGTTGCTAGTGACAATGCTCCCCCATCCCAAGTACTTATGTTTTCCATTTCGAAACAGCAAAATGATGCTTTGATATTGACAAGGAATAAAGATTATGGAAATCCACAGCTGTCGAACAACAAGGCTACGAATCAACCTAGTAGTTTGAGAACAACTTCGACCAAAGTTGTGCCACCCATCATTGCCGACCTAACGATAAAGTTTCCAAAGGGAGTAGTACACAAATCGACATTTAATCCTCGTGCCAGAGCAACACAAAATTATAATATAGTGGAGGATCTAGCTCAACCGCCATCCGCTATGTCGACACTTGAAGTACTACAGAATTTCCCCTCCCAAATGTAGGCTTTATTATCAGAAATAGGTGGGATTGACCCAACGGATTCCCACCTTTTTGCCTTCAACCATAAAGGATATGAACCTCAGTTACTAACCCCACTCGCTTTCTTTATATAGGTAAAAACCCTCAACGAAACTGTTCATCGAACAATTATTGATGAGGGGGCATCTACCTATATTATGTCAATGAGTTGCCAAAAAACTTTAGGCTCGCAACCCTTGTCATGATCATCAATGACATTAAAAGCATTCGATGGAAGAACATACACGCTGTATGGGATTTTAAGTAGCTTGCAAGTTGAACTAGGGGGCAAGATAGTAAAAATTGGAGTCGAGGTCATTGATGGAAACCTTGACTGCAATATCCTACTAGGTAGGCCCTGGATTTATGCTATGGATACCGTTGTGATTGCATTTTCCTGCCAAGGTGGAATTACAATCGTTGACCAACTAACCTTTTTCCCCAATAGTTCACAAGCTACTGGAAGCATTCCATTGATCCATGGAAGTTCTCAATCACTTCAAAATGTCAGAGTAGGTCTCCTAAAAGACCCTTCCTTAATGGGCACTTTTTCCCTCTTGCCTCCAAGTAATCTGGCGGAAGTGGCCACAGTGGAAACCTGTCATATGATATCTTCTACATCATCAAAGATTAAGAAGAACTCTCACAATTTTGATACTATGGGTCACCGAGGGTGGTTCTTATCTTGTGTTGACCTCGTTACAAAATGAAAGAAAGGTTATGAGGGTAGTTCTTTTACTATGTCAACCTCATTAAAAAATGAAACAACTCCCTTTCCAAATTGAGTCTTTGATTATGATCTCATAAAATCGAAGTCGAGTCTTTCAAAGATCTCGAAGGTAAACCTTCAATCCAACCACCCCATTGAATGCAATGAAGATTGGGGGGCATACACCTCGATTTTTGTTATTATGTTAGGGGCATGCAAACTTATAACAAGCAGATTTTTTCATTTTAAGCTTGTGTAAACATGAAACCGAAGACGAGCAGAGTTACCGCAGGGTTCAAGCTCGTTAAAAAATAAACCCGCCACTGAGCATAGTTTATAAAAGATTCAAGCTCATTAAAAAATGAAACCACCCTTGGTAAATAACCTTTGTGATTGCATTTCTATCTGCCTTTTAAGCCTTGGTTGTGTTCCTACCATCACCTCCATTCTTTTGGTCGATCATATGCTTCCACTTGATTGTTTACCCTTTTGAGGAACAACGACGATGAGTGATTTTGTTAGCCACCCTCTTCACACTGCCATGTTTTGAGAAGTTCCAAAACTTACTTAGAACCAGTTGTTACCTGGATACGTCACTCGTTCCTCAAAACCGAGTCTCCTTTAAACCCTTTTCAGACTCGTTAAATATGAAAAGATTGTCAAGCATTCTAGCTCGTTAAAGTGTTTGGAAATAACGAGTCTATTTTCAACTCTTTTCGGACTCGCCAAATATGAAAATATTTCTGAGCAATTGGCCTCTCTAGCTCGTTAATGTGATTGGAAGTGCCATCCCTTTTGTATTTTAATCTTTTTGGACCTGAGGGATCATTACATGAAAAGATCGAGCACTTGCCTTTCTCGGCTCGCTAAAGTGATCAGAAAAGTCATCCCTTTCGTATTATTTTATAATTTTTCAGACTTAAGGGATTATACCACGAAAAAGGACTATTGGAGTTTCTTTTCCATATCTTTTTAGACTTTATAAAAATGAAAAGGGTCAAGCTATCTTTGCCATTAAACTCATTAAAACAATAGCGACAAATTTGTCCATTACAGACAAGAGCGAGTTTCACTGTTGCTAAGCTCTCTAAAACATAGCGACAAGTTTGCATGAAGGGAAAATTATAGAACAAGAATATGTTATCCTCCTCAAGCTTGAAAAAAATAAAGAGGTACTGGTCAGCAATGACTCGGGAAAAATTGGGAAGAAAACTTGAAGAATTTCATTGGTAGCAAGTCGCTCTTGAACATGACACTTTCACTCTGTCACCATGATTCAGTCAAGTTGGGTTATTCCGTTCACCAATCATATCACTATTGGTCCTCTGTACCATCCATTTTTGGGGTTAACGCTACCAATCCGTTTCAATGTCACCGATATATTCAAGAGAAGTCAGAGAATTCACCAACCTAGCTAACATCCCATTCGCTGCAATACCTTAACGCTTCATTCTTTCATGATTTCCACCCTGAACCTTGTATCATCAGATCGTTTTCACCTCCACAAAATCATTTGCTCCATTTCTTGTCATAGATTTGGGATTCATTAAGGCCCTCCTACGACATGTCACTTCTTGTCGACATTAACTCATTATCCAAGAAGTTGACTTAGGAACAACCCTTTCAGTACTTTGAAGCTTGCATGCCTCAATGGCAAGTTTCTCACTTCCGGTGATAGGTTTACATCAATGACCTTCGACCGAAAGATTTTGCATGGTGTTCGACATCGACTCATGTATTCGCACCACATGAATTGTACTGCAATACCTTGGGGGTCATTATCATTATCGGTGATTCCTCTTCCGCCTGTTAATAGCTTACATTGTTGGCTGGTAATCAAGTGATGTCTTTCCATGTTCGACACCAAAACATCTTTTCACATGGATCAAATTGTACTTCGGGCAAAGATTGAACTAGTTGAAGACCCCAGATCTAGATTCATCCATCCGGGCTGCGATATATTCAGAAAAATAAAGACATCAATTGTACGTAATAGTTCCACAGATAATCATCTAAGCTAAGCGATGATGGCTCTACCAGAATCATCAGTCTGCCACACAAACGATTGTCTGTCCTATGTACATGAAAATGAATTTATAAAACTGAGCATGGGAATGCTCGCCTCAGTTAGATCATGAAAATATTACGACGATAATGTATTGTATTGTATCTTATTACAGGTTGCCTTCTAGTTCGAAAAACCTTAGATCCTCATGATAAATCATTTCACCCTACATCAAAAGATTTACGACCTCATGCTTTAGGGGGCAACTGTTATAGAAATATTTGGCCACTGCAACCCCAATCACATATGTCCATAAACCAAGCACTTCTAAACCCGTAAAAGTGTTATTTCATAGCCTAAAGGAACGAGGTCAGTTGATTACATCATTTCCCGGAAGTTCCACCTGAAAAACCACTCAGAACTGGCCAAAACTGGACCATCTCACCTGTTCCATGGTCAGGGTGTGATGCATCTCACTTGCTAGACATGGGAGGTGCGATGTATACTAAAAGTGCCTTCTGTAGGGTGCGATGAGCAAGAATGGACAAATGGAAGAGACAATTTTCTAAGTGGATGCCCAAGGAATGTTCTAGAAAATTCTCCTATGACACTTGCCTCTCTAAATTCGCCCAGGGATGAGTAAGAGATCATGAAATATCCAAGTGGAACCAAGAACTATCATTGAAATGACACTAATCAAAAACCCAAAAGCTGACTCACCCCCCTGCAAATATCTATATATGGATCCCTCATCCTAGAGATCCGGAGGTTGGAACTTTGTATTTTGTAAGGAAGTGTTGTCGGTTTCTCTGTGAACTATTGTATTGTTGGGTGATCTAGATTTTCATGAGGTGAAGAGGGCTTTCATGCTGGGAGGATGGCACTAGATCAAAAAACTTGGTTGTAATCCTCTCTTCTTTTACTTCTATCAATAAATCTATTTGAGTTTTCCTCCATATACTTATATACCTCTTAATCTTGTATTTGTGTATGCATCTGTATGGTTAATGTACATCTAATCCTATATTGTTTATGGTTATATATCTCTATGCTTTGATGGTATTTTGCTACTTTGACTCTACAAGTGTTCTTTGAAGTGGGACAAGTGAGGAAGGAGTGGCGAAAACTCTATCAAGGGAGAGAGGAAACAAGCAAGGAACCAAGCTAAAGACTGAGGTTGGTACTCTCTGCTTCTCTCTCATCTATCTCTCATAAATGAAAATACAAGTGACTTTAATTTGTTGGTTTCTAATATAGCTACTCGTCTTAGTGGGACTAGCAGCTCTGAATGGACACTAGTTTTCCCGATAACAACTAGGCCACTACAACTAGTTCACACAGATTTGTGTGCGGCCCCAAGAACTGAAACTCCAAGGTGTTTGCTACATTTCATGTTGATAATTGATCATTATTCTATAGTCACATGGTATGCTTTTTTGAAGCATAAGTATTCATCATTTGAAAAGTTTAAGATCTTCAAAGCTATGGCTAAGAACTAGACTAATTACAAATAAAAGTGTGTAAGTTTAGACGGAGGTGGGGAGTTCACTTCAAATGAATTTAATCACTTTTGTGAAGAATATGGAATAAGAAGGAAATCTACTATTAACACACTTTAGTAAAATACTATAGCTGAAAGAAAAAATAGATCAGCACAAGAATTAGAAAGAGTAATGATGTATGAAAGAAATATACCAAACAATTTTTGCGTTGAAGTTGTTCATACAATAGTTCACACTTTAAATAAAACTCTTTTTTGGAAAATAGTAAGAATACCCAATACTAATTATGATATGGAAAACCATCCAAAATAAAACACTTCAATGTATTTGGGAAAATGTATTATATCAAGAACAATGATGATAATCTTGGAAAATATGATGCAAGGGATGATGAAGGAATATTTTTGGGGTATTGTAAGAAGAGCAAGGGTTTAATATTTATGATAAAAGACTATGCTAAATAATTGACTACATTTTTGTAGAGGTAGTGAGGAATTACCTCGAAAAATAAATCACCTAACATTTATCAATCAACTTCATCAAAATAATAGTGAAAATGAAGAAGAAAAATTGAAGAATCAAGAGTGGAGGGAGAAGCACAGGAAGAAATTTGTCTCCGAAAATCTTCGTGTAGATATGTACAAAAGAGTCACTCGAAAGATTAATTTTTTGGTGCTCAGGAAGCATGGGTTTAGACTAAAAGAAGAGTAATGAATACGTATAGTTGAGAACACATTGTTATGTTATCCATGATTTAACCAAAATATTTTCTTCAACCAAGTCAATATGGGCATTAGAAAAAATATATGAATGAGAAACTAGATCAGATTGAATAAATCAGACCTGGGAATTTGTCTTCCAGAAAAAATTGAATAAGAGTAGAAAGATGGTAATAAATAAGGCCAAATTAGAATGAAAAATATTTTCTCATTTTAAAGGAATTGACTGTGATGAAACTTTTTCTATTGTAGTGACATTAGAGGAAATTTTAACATTTCTAGATTTTGTGTGTCACAAAAATTTTGAAGTATATCAAATGAATGTAAAATAAGCCTTTTTGATGGTGATACTGAAGAAGAACCTTACATAAAGTATCCTAAAGGCTTTCAGTTGTTAAAATAGCATGTTGAAGTGTGTAGAGTACAAAGGGAATGGTATGAAATTAAAGAAGCTCCCAAGGCATGGTATTCCATCCTAGACAAGCATATATAGTAGCAAGGTTTCAAAAGGGGAGCAACTGTTAGTAAATTGTATATGAAAGAAGAGAATGAAATCATTTTTGTTATATGCTATTTTGTTTCATCTGATCAATCAGCCTCCTAATAGGATCATGCACATCCTATTCCCCCTTTACATCATCATTGCACAAAACCCTATGCATGGCTCTCTCAATCACCATAGTTTTTGCCCTAAACTACATCATCTAAGCCAATTTTAGGACCAACACACCTTGGCCTCTTGCTGGAAAACTTTCACCTATAGGTTGCTCCACTATGGCCTATGTTGATCACCTACAAGTTTCTCCCCTTTGCACTTGCATTGGTTCTAGAAATTTAGGAAAATGAGAAAGAATATCGAAGCCTCCATTTATAGAAGCTTCTAGGATCTATTGTAACCATTTACCTAAGATAAAACTTTTGAATTATATCATATCCTACCTTGGAGTTTCCATCCCTTATCCTTAAATCTCATCCTCCCATCAACGGTGGATCTCAATCCCAATATTGGTAAAAGGGTAAGAAATCTCAACTTACCTCACTCCTCTATATATTTATAGCCTTCGATATGCAAGAGGTTGGATTTTGGAGAGTGATTCTACCCTTATGTTGTTTTTGTGACAGATATCCTTTCATGCATTTAGGGTGATTGGAGGTGCACATTGTGACAAAGGAAGGACAAGTCAACAACTTTGAGGAGCTCTTCTACACAATCAACACCTATTTACGATTATAACTAACTCCATTTATATCAATATAAATATTTCTTTTGTTTTCCTATATGTGATGTCATTATTTCATATACTTAATACCATGTTGAACTACTGAATGAAGTAGATAGATGATGCTACATATATCTCGTAATTTCTTGGCTTGTGTTGTCTACTTGTGCAACTTCTTATTCTAGCAGTTGGAGCTAGGATTGGAGCATTCAAGCCAAAGAAGGAGCAAAACATACAACATATTCCAAGTAGGTTTCATCCCCTCAACTACCTAGTTTAATAAAAACATTGGGTCCTTTGTTATTATGTTGTTCTAGATTAGCCACCAGACGTAGGAGAGATATTTATGTTCGCAGTCATAAATCCCACATAAAAAATTGGGCACCATACCAGGGAACGGTGTATTCCATTGGTTATTTATGTGTCTATTATGTTTTATTTAACTATTTCACAGACCTTTTTTGCTTTAATCAAGTAGGAATAGACCTAGGAAGTTATTTCATTGATTCTTGTTTGCAACTTTTGTGTCAGAATCCTCTTTCCTTGTACCAACGCACCCTCTATTCTGTTGAAAGAGCATTGCACCCCACCCGCGCCCTCTATGTGCCTACACTTTAAAGCATTGGTGCCTCTTCTGCACCTGCATTGATCAATGTTTTCACACAAATATTTCCTTATTTTCTCAGTGTTGCTTTGATGAGCCTACTTCCATCTGACCATCCCTGAGCCTTGAGTGTCTTGTGGTCTCTCTGAAGCCTCTGTTTTGTTTGCATTTGTGTGTGATTTTGTTTGGTAAGAATTAGTTTCGATTTGTGTTTTTTTTATCAGTAGGTTGCTTGCAAACTTGTTTCGTTTGGTCATTGATCGATTGGATGAATTGTTGTTATAGTCCTCATTCTAAAAAGTGAATTTGAATTAGTGATTAGAATTTACATCTTAGTTTTCTTCATTTTCAAAAATTAAGTGTGGTGAAAAAAAAAACCTTGCATTGGCATTTAGGGTTTTACACTTACATTTATTTTTGGAACAGTTTCATGAAAAGGGAATTTCATTGTGCATCTTGTTTGCTACATTTTCTAAGCTACATATTGTTTGTTTCTTCATTTCCTTGGCTAGATTTTCATTGAAGAGAAAGATTCCATTTCTTAATGCTAGATTTGCATTCTATGGAATTCAAGTGAATTCGTGGTGAGCCATAAAACTAGAACTTAATTCAAGTTCAACTTAAAATTTATTGAATCTTCCTAAGGAGAATTTGTAAGATTAACACAAACACATAGAGGTCTATGCTAGAGATGTGTTATGACATCGTTAAACGTAGGAGCTATCGTTTTTTTCCAGCATTGCATCCTGGGGATGAAACCCCATTCCATGTATATGAATGTATAGGATCGTACTCCATGTACCGTTTTGTATATTGGTGGCACTCCACACACATAAAGTATATGGGAACACTCTCATTGAACGGTTATGCATTAGACAACACTAGTATGGACTGCACTCCCATGTACCATCGAGTATACTTTGGGAGTCCCTAATAGGTTGTTATCCATCCATAGGTAACCAATTTTTCCACGCTGTACACCATTATACACCGAACACAAGATTCAAGGAGACTGGTTGCCCTATGTTAAGTCATTCATTCACCAAGGTATTGCAGTTCACGGTTGCTTGGTAATCATTTATGCCTAGATTACCCTCTTTTTGACTTATTTCTTTTTTTGTTAACAAAATTTACTATCCGACGTGGAAGAATAATATTCCCCACTCTTTCATTCACATAGAATGAAAAATAAGCCTCCTCTTTAATGAGAGGCTACCCCTGGCCATCGTCGGAAGCATAAAAGGGCACAAACTACTGAATTGGGAAACGTAAGGACTACTTATGTTCCTCCTACTGAATCTGAACAACTAGAATCATTTGTCCCCTTGAGTACCGAACCTGAGGTTACATATACTCTTGTTGGTGAAACTAACACAATTGATGTTGAATTACCTGAAACTTTGTCACCTCAAGTTACATAGTCTAACCTTCCTGAGTGGGAAACTTTATATGCTGAGGTAATCGAACCTTGGGAACCTCAGTCATATTTACTTATTACTTTAGGTATTCCATCTCCTCTTCCTTAGTCTCAAACAAATCTTCCTACTATATATCTCGGCCCCAACAACGAACTACTTCCACCTGTACTTGTGAGTATCAAGGAGATCCCACAAGAAGAGCCTCATCCTTATACTCATTTGGAGAGACTTTTCCTTTATCCCACCCATCCTCTTGTTCCTCCTCCAGCTCATGTGAAAAGTCCTTTTCTGGGTTCTTTTTACTCACCTCCTAATTTCACGTGGCAATCCACATGGGATTATTGACCATTACTGGAACCGATCTGGCTTCCCAACCTCCATCTACCACTATGGATGAGATACCAAATGTCACTTCCACATCTATGTTTTCAACATTATCCAAAACACATCTATATGGTGCCCCATCCATCCCACCATGTTATGAGTACTTATCTAGTACATTCTTTGGTGCATCTTCTAGTTTATGGACATCCCCCATGTCTTCGACTTTTGTAATTCCATCTGGCACTTCTCTTATGAGTGCTTCTCATCCTACTCCTTCTCTTCCTCCTACACTAATAGTTGAACAATAGGTTGTCCCTTATATTAGTGGGAAGGGTCCTCTTCAATAACCTAACTATCCTTATGTTGGGTACCCTCTGCATGGGGGAAAGTTTCCTCCATCATCCCCTCCCCCTTTTTCATGGGGGCAACTTTTTGTTGGTATACCTCAAATTTGTAACTAGCCTTATTATGGTCCTCCTTATCCTCGGATGGTTTCTAATGTTTGGCAGCCTACTTTTTCCATTCAACCTGGCTTGACATTGGGTTCATTATTTTTTCCCAACCTGTTCCATATTGATCTCAAGTTCCTATTCCTCAATATATACCTCAACAAGCTCAAATTCATGTGACTCAACCTATATAGGCTAGGATCACATATCAATCCGTTCCTTTAGTATCTGTTACCTCTTATGCCCCATTTACAGAGCCTTTGCAATTTCCTTTACAATCTCAGTCACTTACACCATGTATTCCTGAAATTCCAGTAGCATTGACTGTGTATGGAATGTAATAGTTTCAATCGAACCCTCTTTATCGCAGGAAAATTCAAAATCCCATTAGGAAACAACATAGACCTTATCAGGGTATTCCTCAGGTGCCTTTTCAAGGCCATCAAATTCATGGTTACCTTGGGGTAGTTCAACAAGGTCACTTGTATTTTGGTTATTAGAATCCTCCTTATTCTAGTGCCCAGGTTCCTTATTACCAAAACCATTCGTATCTAGGAATGCAAGTGCCTCTTCCTTAGGCTATTCCTTCATATCCAACTCATCCTCCACCAGAATTTAATCGACAGTTGCCTTTTGTTTCCAATATCGAGTTGACATATTTAAATCAGCTCACCAACAACCCCATCACTCATTCACCTTGGTGGCCAATTATTCCTACCAAACTTCCTTCTGATATCCCTAAATTCAATGGGAATATAGGAGAAGACCCGGCGATGCATATAATGACGTATCATCTATGGACTTCATCAACTTTCTTAATCATGATTCCATTCAACTTCATCTTTACCAAAGAATGCTTACGGGTACCGTTGCTAAATGGTATATTGAGTTACCTAGAGATTCATTCCATGATTTCAGCTCCTTAGCCACAACCTTCCTCATGTATTTATAGTTAACCATCACATACAAAACTCTAATGGCACTGTTAACCAAATTCAATAAATCTATTTCCACTCACATTTCAGATCACATTCATGAGAGGAGGCATCCTCGTTTGTTGGTCAAAACTTATGTTCCCAATCAACTGCTGGTGGAATGGTTTACCAAATCTCTACTGGAACCCATAACAAGAAATGTGGCCAAAGGTGGAGCCATGACTAGAGAGAAAGAGGTTGCTCGTGAGCAATATTTGGATCTTGCTTATGCCCAATCTAACATGCTCTGAGACAAGATACCAAATGTTCTGAGAGCTTTGAATATTGTTCCTCCTTCACCTGGTAAAGCATCTCATGTTGTTGATGGCATTACTGGCTCTACTAGCTCATAGACGGTGAGTAAACCATTTGGTATTCCTCCACCCACATCTTCTCAAAACCCTCAATCCCATCCTCTTGTGGCTTCTGCTTCTGAGATAAATGTTGTTTCATCTAGTAAGGGAAAGCCTCAATAGAAACCTGTAAGAAAGATGAAAGGAAAAGGTAAGAAAAAAAAATATCCCTCTCTGCAGGATAAGCAAACAAATCAGTCTTCTAATGAGAACCTAAAGCCTTGATACCCATGTTTCATTTGCAACGAGTAACACGTTACACATGATTTTCCTCACTGCATCAAAGTGAATCAATTTCTTAATTCCTCCACTTCTCTCACAGTGTTGAACGACCCGTTTCCTAATCAAGAGACTCATATGGTTTCCCGGGATCCATCTTCCTCTAACACGGTTTTGATGCTTTCCTCCTCAAAGCCGAAATCTAATGTTTTGTAAGGTACTCAGAACAAGGATTATGGTAATGTGAATCCACTGAATGGTTAGGCTACTCATCAACTTGCTATTTCAGGACCATCCTCGTCATATCTGAAACCACCATAAATTCCTACTGAATTGACTATTAAACCTCCAAAGGGCGTTATTCATAAGTCAACTTTCAACCCTCATGTAAGAGTCACTCAGAATTATAACTAATTTGAAGACCTGGCTCACTCTACATTGGCTATGTCGACTCTTCGGGTGTTGCAAAACTAGCTTAGTCAAAATAAGGCTTTACTTGTTGAAAATATTGAGAGGGGGATGAATCAGTATTGCTTTTCAATTGTTACTTTTACCAGTTATATCACTTATACTTAGAACACAAAATGAACAATATAAATAAATGCTTTTGCTAATATAATATTTAAAATGGATCAAGTACAATATTGGTAGGGCTCCAACCCTAGAGGAAGACACCTAGGCTCCAACTTGGGATGTGTGAAGCACATATTTTGACTTTAGTGAGGCTCTGACCTATAGGTCCTCGACCCTATCTTATCCAAGGCACCAACCTTGAGTTTAGGAGCACCCACTCCAAGGACACCAATCCTCTAGCTTCACTATTTCAATATATGTTTGGTTCCATAGCTCCCAAAGTCTTTTTCACCGAGCCCTGTCAATTTTTATTTATCCCTTCACTTAGTCTCCACGTCACATCATCAAAACAACCTTGTCATACAGAAAGTGTCACCACTTTTCATCATAATAAATAGTAAATCTCTTCACACTACCTCATCATGACATCAACACTACATTATGATCTTTAGTACAACACTTCAATGTGTCTTCAATGAACTGCACCAAGTTCTGCAGCAACTCTAATAATAGTTATGTACCTTCTTCAAATCTAGTCCAAGGTTAGTCCCAAAGATTATTTCAAGTTAACTCCAAACATCTCCACCAAGAGCCCCTTCAAATTATTTCACAATGTAATCAATAATATCTTCAAAAGATTATGCATTCTAACCTTCTTAAAGTGTGAGTAGGTATGCCAACCTTCTTTCATACATAGTCAAGTCTATATATCAAATGCCACAATGACTGTCCACTTCACCGAGAAGTTGTGCAGTTGAGTAGATTATATGTTACCCTTCCAACTTAGTTCTAAATCTAGTCCAATCCACCAAGAAATTGTACCACCATGAAGAAGGTATGTTATGGCATATTCATAGAACCCAAGCCATAGTGATATGTGCCAGAGAAGGTCACCGCCCATTCTCTAGACTATTGTCCAAGTCTATATATA
>APFE030024049.1:37700-64297 GCA_000404065.3 Pinus taeda
TATATATATGTCACTTGTTTCACCGTAATAAATGTGATTCTGAGGAGCCAAGCTACAGTTTGGATATTTACTAGCTCCAAGAATGTTATTGTCCACAAATGTATAGCGAAAAGAGCAGTCTAAGTGGTGAACTAGTCATAAAGATGAAGTATTATTACTTCACTGAAGTTTGAGCATCGAAATTCCACCATTGTAATCTGTAATATAGAAGAGTCACAGTCTAAACTTGAAAAACACCCACACTCCTGCAATCAATGAAAAAATAGAGTCTAGAGTTTAGCAAAAATGTTTGATACACAATCCAAGTTGAACACCCACAGTCTGAGCTACTTCAATTTGGAGGTGAGGACTATCTCCACGGGTTTTTTCCACACAGTTTTAGAAGTAGCTCTCCATAAACTGTAGTCATTAATCTAATGTCTACACTTCTTTAGCTCTTAGATGATAACCCAAAGACAAAAATTAGCCCAAACCGTCCTCCTCTACCTCCTATCCATATTTTGTTTATTCTCTGAAATATTGACCAAAAATTATGCTTGAAATGAGTGACTACACTTTGTATTTATAGTAATTTCATCTCTAGAATGAAGGGACATGACCTTTGGAATTGTGGCCGACTTGATACAACTTTGTAGAGGTTGGCTCATTGTTAGGTGTAATTTTCCTTAGCCTTAAAAATTCAATATCTCACAAACTACTAGGATTTTCGAGATAGGTAAGAGGTCATTGGAAAGCTAAAATTATGCTCTTCAAGATAGGGTACATCTCATGGTGAGATTCTTCCTCTAAGGTGGAGAAAAGGAAATTTTAATGTGACTGGTCATAAATTAGTGCAGAAATGGAGGACATCAATATTCTTTCATAGATGGGATTCTCCTTCATGAATGGATTTCTTCATTGTTTTATTCATTATACTTCATAGGGTCAACATGTCACCATTTCCTCCAGATAATGTAGAGATATGTCATCAATCAAATGCAACACCATGTCATCTTTCATCATCAAAGTTAGGGACATCAAGGATTGTGGCTTCACATCATTGGAGGTAAACATGTTATCATTTATTATTTCATTGTGAGTGTTGGAGGTAAGATAGTGTCTCTCATAAGGATACAATGGCAGTCTTCTAATTATGTACATCAAGAATGGTCATCAAGTGCTTCTATATAATTAGGTACATGATTAGCACTTTTTCCATCAAGAGTAATTTTGACATCTTTATCATCATCTTTTGGAATGTACAAGAATATTTTCCATCTCGGTCAATGCCATATTGACATCAATGACAACCTTGACCAACAGTCTCCCCGTTTTCCATTGATGGTAATATTCTCTCCCTTCCAACATTCTCTCCCCCTTTGACATAAATGGCAAATGGGATGCCCAAGTACTCCCCCTAGAAAGTTGCTTCTCTTCATCGTATTTTCTTCATCAATGATAGTTATTCATAGATATCTTTCTCTTGATCACATGGTGATCTTGCTTCAATGAAATTTCTCCCCCTAAGCCTTTGCATGCCTTCTTGGAAATGGATGAGGTAGATGATCATTTGACTCCCCCTACCTGGATAACCTTTGTTAGCTCTTCTTTTTTCTTTATAGAAGAAAATTGTATCCTTGTGATCAAGTGGAAGACATCTTCAATAATTCTCCATCAAGTGAGTAAGGGATTATGTTCTTCAATGGAGTTTCTCCTGAGAGAGGATCTATCAAAGGATTATTGTCCATGTGTGACTCATCAATGATTTCATAGGGCCCTTTCACGAAGAACTTCTTCAAGAATGATTAAGAATGATAAGCTCCCCCTAACTATATGGATGGTCTCCTTTTTGGCAGAGTGTCACCGTCAAATCCTTGGAATATCAAGGATAACTTCATCAAGTCAAGAACATGTGTTGTTGGCTAGATTGTTCAAGAGACTTCAAGATTCAATTTGCTTCCTTCTACATTCTTGTATAACTTTCTTCTCTAGCATGGTTCTTCATTGTGTAGGGGCCCAAGTCAAGTTACAATCATGAGATATATGTCTAATGTTATGAAACTTGAAGCACTCTATGTTTTTCATGAATAAGAATTCATGACTTCTTCTTGTAATATTTCTTCTTGAATATTGACAGGGACCATTATAGTTATCTTTGTCATATGCCCTACAATCTTTTTCCACGTGCCCAAAGTTTGTACAAGAATAGAAATATCCAAGAAATATACTTTTGTATGTGGGAGAATAACACTCCCTTGATGTACTTCTGAACTCTTTTTTCCTTTGGATCCTTTGATGATAACCATTACTTCTTGCATCCTTGACATCATCTGCATTTCTCCTTGGAGTAGGATTTCTTCCAATCTCAATTTGACTCTTGCCTTTACTAGGGGCATCAACATTTCATCTAGGCTTCCTTGCATCCTTATGGTTTGAAGCATTATAATTCTTCCTTGAGGATTCACCTACATGGCCAAAACCTGATTTATTAACGAGAGACCTTTGATGACTTAGGATGTCATCTAGGGTTTGAGAACTTTTCAAGTTCTTATTAAGTAGGTCAATTTCCTTTTTAAGAAAGACAATTTATTGCTTCATTTTCTTGCATTATTCATCCTTCTTTGATAGAATGATCTCCATTTCTTCCTTCTTCTTGGTTGCTTCACATGATTGGGCCTTAAGTGAAGTGATTTCTGGTTTTAATTTGGTGATGTCATCATCCTTTTATTTTAGTTGGCATATCATGGTGTTTCTCTCCTTTTTTGCTTCATCAAATTGTCCTCCTATGAATGTCAAATCTCCCATCACCTTCTCAGCTCCTTTTGCTTGAGCCCTTGCTTCTTCTAGTTGATATCTAAGGGAGGAGACATCTTCCTTGTATTGACCAAACGCTGCTTCAATTTGTTCAAGCTTTTGTGCCATTGTTCAAGGTTGATTGATAAGGTATCTTCCTATTTGTTTTCCTTATCCAATTTATTTTTCATGGCCATGACTTATTCATTTTGCTTTCCCTTGTTTTGATGAAATTCTTCCTTAATCTTGGTGAACTCCTCATCTCTTTCTTGTACTTGAAGCTTGACAAGGTAAAATTACTTCCTTGTCTTGTCCTGGTAACCAAATTTCACTTTCTTCATAAGTTCCTCGTCTTCCGTTTTCAAATTATTAATCTCTTCAATGGTAGCCATAAGTTTATTGAGGAGATCTTCTTCAAAAAAAATCCATTCTCTTCATCTTCTAGTTCTTCTTTAGCCTTGATTTTATCATTCTTATCTTCACCTTCCTTGATGGGCTCCAGATTTCCTTCTTTTTTTCCATCATATTCTTGACTACATATCATTGTGAATGCTCCTTTTGAGTGAATATCATGAAGTTTATCCCATATTCCTTTTGCTGACGAGCATTTTTCAAAATTTGCCTTCATAGAATCAGGTAGCCCATTCAAGATTGATTTCATTTTTCTTGTATTATGTTCCTTGGATTCTCCATCCATCAATCATTCTATCAGTAATCACCAATTTTTGGACTTCAATACCTTGAGTGTTTAAGAAATTCCTCATTCTTGCCTCCCATATATCAAAGTTTCCATTGAACAATGGAGCCTAAACAAATTGATTGAGTTCAATTTTGGTGGTTGAGAGAGACACATCCTTAGGTGGATTGGAGACTTTCTTCCTTGGCTTCACCATTTGTGTTATAATGATCAACCCTCAAGCTGTTAGGCTTTGGGTGAAGGTATTGGATTTGATACCAATTGCTGGAAATACTAAGAGGTGCAGTGAACCAATATTTCTTTTCAATTATTATGTTTACGAGTTAGATCACTTATATTGAGAACATAAAATGAATAGTAGAAATATATTCTCTTATTAATATAATATTTACAATGAATCAAGTAAAATATAGCTAGAGCTCCAACATTAGAAGAAGACACCCAAGCTCCAACCTAGGATGTGCCAAGCACCTACTTGGACTTTAGTGAGGCTCTGACCTCTAGGGCTTTGAACCTATATTATCCAAGTAACCAACCTTGAGTTTAGGAGCACAAACTCCAAGGACATAACTCCTATAACTTTACTTTGTCAAGATATGTTTGGTTTCAAGGCTCCCAAATATTCTTCCACAAGCCCTGTCAATCTTCAGTTATCCCTTCACTTAGTCTCCACGTCCCGTCATCAATGAAAACCTTTTCATACAGAAAGTGTCACCACTGTTATTCATAATAATCATTTAATGTCTTCAAGTTACCTCATCATGACATCAACATTGTAATATGATCTTCAGTACAACACTTCAATGTGTCTTCAATGACCTGCACCAAGTTCTGCACCAACTCTACTAATAGTTTTTCACCTTCTTTAAATATGATCCAAGGTTAGTCCCAAAGATTACTTCAAGTTAATTCCAAAGATCTACACCAAGAATCCTTTCAAATTCTTTCATAATGTCTTCAGTAATATCTTCAAGAGAGTATGTATGCCAATCTTCTTTTATACATAGTTAAGTATTTATATGAAATGCCACAATGACTGTCCACTTCACTAAGAAGTTGTGTAGTTGAGTAGATTATATGCTGCCCTTCCAACTTAGTTCTAAGTCTAATCCAAGCCACCAATAAATTGTGCCACCATGAAGAAGGTATGTTATTGCATATTCATAGAACCCAAGCCACAATGATATATGCCACAAAAGGTAACTTTCCATTCTCTAGACTGTTGTCCAATTATATATATATTTGTGTGTGTGTGACCTATTTCACCATAATAAATGTGATACTTAGCACCCAAGCCCCAATCCGAATATTTAGCAGCTCCAAGAATGTTACTGTTCACAAATATATAGTTAAAAGAGCAATCTGTGTGGTGAACTAGTCATAAAGTTGAAGTATTATTACTTCACTGAGATCTGAGAACCGAAAGTTCACCACTTTAATTCATAATATATAAGAGTCACAGTCTGAATTTGAACAACACCAACAGTCCCACTGTCAACGAAAAAACACTATCCATAGTTCAGTGAAAATGTTTGATACACAATCGAAGTTCAACAACACCCACAATCCGAGCTACTTCAATTCTGAGGTGAGGACTATCTCCGTAGGTTACTTCCACATATTTTTAGAAGCATCTCTCCACAAAATGTAGTAATTGCGCTGAGATATGCACTTCTTTAGCTCTTAGATGATAACCCAATCACAAAAATAAGCCCAAACAATCCTCCTCAGCCTCCTATCCTGCTTATGTTTCTTCTATGAAATCTTGAGAAAAAATTATGCTTGAAATGATTGACTACACTTTGTATTTATAATGATATTGACTCTGGGATGAAGGGAAACGAACTTTGAAAGTGAGGCCGACTTGATATAACATTCCATAGGCCGACTAATTATTATGTGTAATTTTCCTTAGTCTTAAAAATTCAATATCTCACAAACTACTAGGAGTTTCGGGACAAGTAAGAGCTCGTTGGAAAGCTAAAATTATGCTATTCAAGATGGTGTAGATATCATGGTGAGATTCGGCCTCTATGGTGGGGACAAATATTTTTTAATGTGACTGGTCATTAATTAGTGTAGAAATGGAGGACATCAATATTCTTTCATAGATGGGCTTCTCCTTCATGAATGGATTTCTTCATTGTTTTTTTCCTTCTACTTCATAGGGTCAACATGTCACCATTAATGTCACCATATCATCAATATAATGCATAGATATGTCATCAATCAAATGCATCATTGTGTCATCTTTCATCACCGGAGGTAAGGACATCAAGGTTTGTGGCTTCACATCATTAGAGGTCAAACATGTCATCATGTATTATTTCATTTCGAGTGTTGGAGGTAAGATAGTGTACGTCATAGGGATAGAATGTAAGTCTTCTAATTATGTACATTGAGAATAGTCATCAAGTGCTTCTGGATAATTAGGTACATGATTAGCACTTCTTACATCAAGAGTAATTTTGACATGTTTATCACCATCATCTGGAATCTACAAGAATATTTTCCATCTCAATCAATTCCATATTGACATCAATAATGACCTTGACCACCATTAATTTCATCTATTGGATCTTTGGATCCGTCGGATTCCAACCTTGTTGTTTTCTCTCATGAAAACTATACCCCTCAGCTTCCAGCTCAGTTATCTTTTATAATCCAAGTCATCGTGTGTCATAAGAATATTCATCTTTCTATCATGAATGATGGAGCCTTGACTACCATTATGTCCATATCTTGCTAGAAGATGACTAGTTCTCCTCAACTGAGTCAGTCACCTACTACATTGAAAGCCTTTAATAGGAGAACTTACAAACCTTGTGGGATTTTTAACTCCCTGCAAGTTGAATTAGTGGGAAAAATTGTATCCATAGAAGTCAAAGTTATTGACAGACCTCTTAATTAAAATATTCTATTGGGATATGCGTGGGTTTATTCCATGGTCTTTGTCATCTCGAATTAATTCTATATGATTCTATTAAGGTGCGATTGTAGCCATATAAAAGCTCACATTTTTCGCCTCCGATTCACATGTTACTAGTAGTGTCCCTCTTGTAGGGGAAATGCTACAGTCATATCAGCATGTCGAAGTTGGATTGTTGAAGGATTGTTGACTTATGGGAACCCTTTCACTCCCTCCTCCTCTCCTTCCAAACAACTCATCCTCGATAGCCTATATCAACATGATATCATCTTCTACTCCCCTGGCCAATCCATGGATTATATTAGATGAAACTGACATCCAAAGTTTTGTCAAACGAATGCTTCTAAGCCCCATTGAGATAGATTATGAACTCCTTTATTTGGATTGTGTGATTTATTCATTCGATTCTCTTAATTGGGTAGACAAAGCAGTGGATTATTTTATGGCTTTTGATCCTTTCTCCCATGTATTCCTTACCGATGAAAGCATCATGGAGATCATGATGTCAAACAATGCACCATGGGATGAATATCACCATCATTCCTCCTTACCTAACTCCCTTAAGGTTAGTCCCAATGATGTATACTTGCCCAATTCTATCGATTGTTTTTACGAATTTCATGTCTATTCATGAGGTCGATTCGGATAATAATCTTTAGAATATCAAAGAGATGATACCTCTTGATATTTCCATTACGCAAGGTGTTGTAAAAAATCTACACATTGCAACATCTTGTTCTCCATCTGAGATCGAGACTAATCGAGGCCTTTTTCATGAGTTCTAATATGTCTTTGGTTGGACCTACGAGGAGATGCTAGGTATCGACCCGAATATAATTGTACATGAAATTAAGACATATCTTGATGCGAAACTGGTTCAGGAATGCCTCCATCCAGTCCATCACAGGAAGGTTGTTGGTATTAAGGATTAATTTGAAAATCTTCTTTGACTTGGTTTTATATACCCCATTCTTGTAACTAATTAGGTGTCGAATCTAGTTCCTCTCATGAATAAACATGGCACCATTCGATTCTATGTCGATTATTGGGATGTGAGTTGTGCATGTCTGAAGGATAATTATCCCACCATGTTTATTGAATAGAATGTTGATGATTGTGCTATCTATTAAATTTATTCATTTATGGATGGAATTTTGGTCTATAATCAAATCCACATTCTCCCAGGGGACCAACCCAAAACTTCTTTTATTTGTCCCTGGGGCACTTTCTCCTATAGGAAGCTCTCGTTTAGTTTAAAGAATGTTGGGGCCACATTTCAAGTTTTCATGGATTATGCTTTTCATGATATCAAAAAAATCATTCAACCATATTTGGATGTCCTCCTTGCTCACTTCAAACATCAGACTAATCACCTGATGCATCTTTGAGTTGTTTTCCTTGGTTGTAGGCATTATAATATTCGACTAAACCCACACAAATGTGGGTTTTGTGTCAGTTCTAGTCGCATTTTGAGTTTTTTCATATCAAAACAAGGAACTCCTAGTGATACATTAAAATTACAAGCGATTGTTGATTTTCTTGCACCATATTCACTAGTTCAGATTCAATGACCCCAAGGGAAAGCTAACTTTCTATGGAGATTCGTCCCTAATTACGCTGAGTTGACCAAAGGATTCGATGGCTTGCTAAAAAAAAGGATTCCCTTAAATTGGGATTATGTAGCTCAGAAAACATTTGATTCCATGAAAGATGTACTGGTATGGGCATCACTTCTATATCCCCCTTATTATCAGTGTGACTACTTCCTGTATCTTGTTGGTGTCATTTCTACTATAGCAATCGTATTGGTCCAAGAATATGATTTTAGGGAATGAACATCCCATTTATTATCTGAGTTAGAATCTTAACGATACTAAGATCTGATATTCCAACATAGAGAATTTGGCTTTTGCATCCATTAAAGTCGTCCAAATATTTCGCCATTACATCTTACCTTGGAATACTATTGTCATTTTAGATTGCAACCCTATGACATACATTTTGTCACATCAATTGATGGGGGGAAAGTACTCGAAAGTGATTGTCATTTTGTGAGAATTTGACCTGGAGTTTATCAAATCCAATTCAAAGAAATCCTTGGTTTTTGTGTAGCTAATGTGTGATCTTCCTTCCCCTATTTCAAAATCTCATCATCTGATCCATGGTATGGATATTTATTGATTTATCTCCAAACCAAAACTTTCTTGTCTAATACATCCCATTTGAACCAACGAAGTATTCATTACCAAGCTTGAAAGTAGATTGTTAACGACGACACCATTTATTGTCATGGTATCGATATGATTTTACGGAGGTTCCTAACACTTGAGCAAGGAATTCCTCAATGAATGCGACTTGGGGGCATGTGGTGGAAATTTATCTGGTTGTGCTATCACCCATAAAATTTTACATGTTGGTTACTTCTAGCCCACTATATTTCACAACTGCATCCTCGCTATCCAAAAGTGTCAAGCATACTAGATATATGATCATAAGGCCCATGTTCCACCTGCCTTATTGCATCTCATTATCATTGTTGGTCCTTTTACAAAATAGGGTATCGAATTTATGACATCTAACCCTCAGTCAGCTGGGGGTCATGGTTATATTATTGTCGCAATTGAATAATTTACTAAATGGGTTGAGGTGATGCCTACATTTAACAACACTAGCAAAACGACTGCATACTTCTTTTTCAACCACATCATTACATAGTTTGGTGTTCCACAAGAAATAGTTATGAATCACGGAAAGCATATCGGGAATTATATGATGACTAAACTAATTGCTAAGTTGGGACTTCCCCACGAATGTTCGTCTCCCTACTATCCTCAAGCTAATGGACAGGTTGAGGCCATCAACAAATTTCTTAAGACCATGCTTCAACACGTGGTAGGGTTCCACAAATTAGATTGGAATTGGCTTCTTTACGCTACTTTGAGGACATACCGAACCTCAGTCAAGAATACTACTGGATTTACACATTTTTCTGTTGGTATATGGTCTGGAAGCTATCCTCCCAATTGAATTCGAAATTCCACCATTGAAACTAGATATAGAACTTCTTCATGCCACTTGTGTAGAGGAGGAGAATATTTTACGTCTAACTCATTTAGATGAAACCAGTGCAATGCTTCTATATCTAATGAAGCCCATAAAATATGCATCAAAGTGTAGTATGACAAGCGTGTCAAGCCTTGTGTGTTCTCAGATGGATACCTTCTTCTATATGACCAAGAGTCTCATAAGTTAGGTTTAAAGAAGTTTCAACCCATTTGGTTAGGTCCGTACATTGTAAAGTGATTCCTTGAAAAAGGGGCCTACCGGTTAGTCGATTTTGATGGAATTCCCCTGGTGCAATGTAGAGATGGGTTGTACCTCAAAAAATACCATTCTTTATCTCAAGTGTAGTTTTCACTATTTACATATTTTATATAGTGGTGTTGAGTGTTTTTGGGGTGTGCCTTTTTAGAGTTTCACTTGGTTTCTATTGATTCCCTTTTATATTTGGTTTGCATATGTTGGTATCTCTTGAATTTTGTTGATGGTGCTAGTTGTAGTACTCATAATTTATCTTCCGCAGTATTGTAGCTCGTTTTAATTTTCTCTCTGCATTAAAAAGAAAAAAGTATATATAGATATGTACTCAAAAAAAAAAAATCAAAGGAAAAACTTTTGATTTTGAATTTTACATCATTGGTATTGGTAGATTAAAAAGTGCTAACCAAATTGTAGTGGAAACTTAAGGTTAAGAAAATTATGGTGTGTCCTCATTCACTAAAGTCGACAATTATTAAATTTCATTTAAATCTTTGGGCACGATGGAGAGTACAAGCAGGGTCCATCAGATGGAGAAAACACGACAATACTACATGCTTGAAAGTTAGCTCATCAAGTGCCTCCACAATGACTTTTATTGATCTCCGTTGACCACATATGAATATTCTAAAATAATTAAGGGGCGATTCCATTGTATTTCGTCTGTATAGGAGTGTGCCCCATAATACGTTGGCAAGTGAGAGTTATTGTTATATATTCATTCTGTCACTTATTCGTCATCATTTTCTACACCCCATGCATTTAATATTGTTTTCCCTCTCATTTTTATGTTCTTTCCATAAATCCTGTTACTCCTACATATTTCATTTATGATTACTCCTTGCTCTTACTCTCGTGGACTAAAATTGTACAAATCATAGCTCTATTCAACATCACTCGTCGCTAATCAATTATTTGCATGATATATTTTTTATCCTAGATGTCAAAATGTCTAATAAACCCATTTTAGCAGGTTCTTCTTCTCATATTCCACTAATGGACATCGAAAGGGATGTATTTGACCCAATTTTCTCCATTGAATTCATATAAGCCACCAACTTGTCCTTCTCAACCGATTTGAGTGTCTTGTATATGCGGATATTGTTAGTTCATGTGTTTTAGGTGCAATGATTCCTCAAACCTATGTTTTCCTATAATTCATATATTGGCTAGTCTCTACCCTTATCCTCAAAAGTGTTTTGTCATGAACAAATTGGGTGAAAATGTTTTCCAAGTGTCTCCCCTTTTGATTGAACAAGCACTATGTTTTCCTTCCTCTAATTCTTATACTTCTTTCACAGTGAAACTTTGTTTTATGCCTTCCAAAACATATCTCGGTCAAATTATGCTCAATTGACTTTCTTTTTAATGCCCGCTCGGAAGAATTTTCCTTTGCAACCTACTCATTTCCCTTTGGATAAATTTTCTGAGGAGATTAGACCTATTCATCAAATTTTGGCCAAGATTTTTCAAAGAGAAGATACAACTATTATTGATAGAGCTATCCTCAGAACGTTCATTTTGATGATGAATCCTGAAACAGTTTTTGACATACATGGTTTCTCGGAAAATATGGTCAATTCTCAATTAAAATATCTTTCCCTCATTGGATGTTTCAGTTTTCCTTCTTTAATTACTTATCTCATTTTATATACTCATGTTGAAAGATTTATGCACCTAGGATTGAATATCATAGATCCTCAAGAACAAACAGTCAATGGTGTTTTGGAAAAATGTGGTAAGAAGTAATGTAAATAATGAGGGCTTGATGTATTTCACCACTTCCTTTTTAGCAGTTGCTTATTCAATCATAAACAACTCTCCTTCACCTTTCATACTACAAAAGGACCAATCATTTCATTAGCTCAATAAATATGTCAAAGTAGGTGATTTGTTTTTATTTGAAGATTATGTAGAAATTAGATTATATGGAGTAGAAGTTTCCCCTACAACCTCCCCACATTTGTGCCTATGAGATTGTTTTCATTAGAATTTATCAGGCAGAGTTTGAATGTTGATCAATCACATTTTTTTCCAACAAAGAAGGGGCATCTATTTAAATTTCGATGGATAATGGGACCTTTTATTGTGAATAATAGGCAAGCTATAGGAGAAGTATGGAAAGTTCTTAAAGATATGAATTTGCAGCTGGGTGAGAAATGGAAATATGACCCTCACCATATTATTTCAAATAGAAGGGTGGAAAATTTGTATTCCCCCTATGTACATGGGCCTCGACCATATGTCAAGAAGCTAGAAAATGGATGGCAAACCAGTTTTTCAAGAGGGATGAAGGTTGAAACTCCTCATCCAAATGAAAATAATTTTCAAAGAGGCAATGAATATGTTATTGACTTGGAGGAAGAAACAGATAAAGGTACTATAAGGATCAATCTATCTGAGGGGGGCAGTTCATCACCAGCATCAGGTTTTCAATTGCATTTAGGGGAAGTTATTTGCACACCTTCTTTTCGTGTTCGAGAACAGGTTTCTTAGAGCTTTGTTACAGTGATGAAGCAGTTGTATTCTAGAATTGAGGAAATGAACATAAAAGTCAAAGAAATAATGGAGTCCCAATTAGAATCTCAGTTAATCTAAGATTACCATACTAGATTTCTTTCCGCCATGGACTTGTAGATAAATCAACTAAAAATATCTTTTTCTCAGCCCTTTGCTTTGACTATCTCTTCTTCATCAGGTTTCAAGGCTGTCAACTTGACAGAAAATGCTAAAGAGATCTCATTGCTTGACAAAATAAATTTACATAGGTAGAGTTGGGAATTGATTTATAGTGATTTGAACTAAATTTCCTTGGCTGCTAGCAAAGATGAAGCTTTGCTAGAGAAAGTGGTCAATCAAGAGAAATTAGAAAAGGAACATTTTAGAGCTTTAACCACTCAAAATAGGGAATTAAAGAAATTTATTGTTAAAGTTGTTGTCAATCCAGAGGAGAAAATTGTTGTTCACAAATTGTTGCAGGGAGCTGAAATAGAAATTCAGGTGCTCTGGAAGAAATTGAAGTTGCCTTCTATAGAACATCCTATGGCTTCAAAAGTAGCACAAGTGGAAAAATAAAAGGAAGCATTGACAAATGAACTCTTACAAAGAAATGATGAGATTGCAAAGCTGAAGGAAATGAATTATATTTTGCAACATAAAATTGACTCTCGTGTTTGTACTATCTTAGTACAAGAAAATTCTGAAGACCTAGCTGACAAATTAATGAGAGATATGATTGAGCTATAGTTTTTTGAAAATGAAATGAAAAAGCTTCAAAGAGATTATGAGAGTGCCTTGAAAATCATAAAATCCACTGAAAGGGAATTGGCTATGTCCAAGGAAAATAATGAAAAGTACATAAATGATTTTCTAATCACTTCTCAATAAATTAATAAGCTAAAGGTGAAAGTGAAGGGAAATATGTTCCTTATTAATGCAAGATAAATTTTGTGGAATGATATCATTCATACTATAAGGAATATTTGGGAAACATTCTCTATAGTTGAAGAATATAAAATCATTATCAAAGACCTGGAAAACTTAATTACTACTAACAAGCAAAAATTACAGTAGCGAGGTCAGATTTCTAATAAAATGATTGATTTCCTTAACTCAAGATCTTCGCAGCAGTTAAGAGAATTAGGAGTTGAAGATGGAACTACGTATGTCTTAGAGATAAATAAAATGATTGTGAAAATATTATACAGAAAGACAACAAAGAAAAAATTAAAAGAGGTTAAAGAAGTGTAATGAGATTCAATACTGATTTTGATAAGAACTAGAGTAGGTTTTCCTTCATGTTGGGACCAGCAAGGAAATTTATTACCCTGGGAGACCTATGAGACTTTACTGGTGGAGGCCAAGAGTAAAATAAGTTCCACTAATGAGAGAATAGTAGTGCTCGATGGAGCAATGATTGTGAACTTTTTATACAGAGGTTTCTAGCTATTATAGTTAATGAAAACCTTTTTTGTTGACAAGCCAACATACAACAAAAGTACAAACTTTAGAATGGAACATACTAGGTTTGTAAAATTTCCGAGCTCAAACATAGATATTTGGAAAAAATGTAGGGAATGGATGTCACCAACATTAGCAACTGTAGAAGCTAGACCTTCAACTACACCAAAGTCCTAGATTACTTAGTGAACTGATGCCACCTATCGTGCAACAATATTTTTTCAATATTTTTGTAATGATGTATTTATGTTTTCCTCTTTTAAGAATGTAATGTTCGAAAGCGTAAGTAATTCCAAACTAGTTTAGGAGGTTAGTAGTTTTGTTTTTTGATAGTTTCATAACTGTCCCTTTTTGAAATTTTGTATAAAAATCAATTTAGAAGGGGAAGTGTGGGTTCTGAGTTTTGGACCTTAAAAGTATAAACTACTTGTATTCTCAATCTTCATGTGGATTTGAATACATATTTCAAAGTGATTCCAGACACTTTTTGAGTATCATATGCATTTCCTGTTATCTTTCATCTTATGTTTTCTTCTATAGAAGAGAGTAAACAAGTTGCTGGCCTTTAATTTTACCATTCTATAAAATTTGATTCCTATGATTTAAAGTTAAAAGAACCTTAATTATGCACTCATCTTTTCTATATTTCATTGCATGTTAACTACATATTTATTCTAAAGTTGAAGACAAAAGATTCTGCATTAAGAAGCCTATTTTTAAATATTTTCCATTATCCTTTCTCATTATACTACAGTTAAAATTGTATTCGGCATCAAAAGGCCACTTTGAAAGATTGTTTTTCCCATAGAAGACTAAGAAGCACTATCTTTATAATTATAATTTTTGGGGTCTTAAAATAATGGGACAACAAACTTATTGCATCAAAATTCTTAACAAATGTCTTGGGAACTGACCTCTCCTCAGCCAGAGGTTGTCTTCCAAGGTACAACACGCACTATGCTCTCTCGTTTCTCTAAATGGTGAGTTAGTGAGTCTTCAAGGGATTTGTATTGGTCATCAACCAACAACATCATCGAGTATAGTGCAGTGGTCGAGCTACTGTCTAATTCTATTACACACGATATCTGTCGTTTAGTCATTAAACTTGACTCACAACTCATAGTACTACAACTTGTTAGTGTTTATTCAATTAGAAGTTCCACCATCTTACACATGGTTTTAAGAGTTCTCCTTCTTGAAAGACATTTTGATTTCATACAATATGAACACATTTCTAGAAATCTAAACACATTGACAAATTCCCTAGCTAATCATGTCTTAGGTAGACATTTGCAACGAATGTAACTAATTTTCAATTCACATAACATCATATTGAAAATACAATAAGAACCCAAAATACTTGAATATCTCTCTCTCTCTCTCTCTCTCTCTCTCTCTCTTCTATATATATATATATATATATATATATTATATATAATGTTTGGTTTCCCAAAAACATGTTCCCGAGACACATATGGCATACATCGACCATATAAAAAAACTACATGAAAATATCTAAGTAGACAAATCAAATGTTCTCATGATAGAATGGCACTGCACGAGCCATCTCAAATAGTAATCAACCCATATGACTAAGCACTCCTATGGTGTATTGCTGAAGTTGCAACAGAATCTTGTCAACCGCGGTTTCATTAATCCTATGTGTCAACCCTGCCATGTGGCACTCTATCTCTGATAGCGCCTCTGCTACATCAGGATCCCGTAGTATATCGCATCCTACCACAATGACCCATGCTGGTTCTACTACTTTCTCCTATTGTCAATGCCCTGCACGATGGATATATGAAGCACCAATAGGTCGAACTAGTCCCACATTTGCATGAAACATCAATTGTTTCATCTCAGAAAAATAGAAAAACACAAAAAAATTGTAAAACTTTCAAAACTTAAAAGGTCAAAATTTCTCACCTGAAGCACCCCATTCCTCACCCTCACAAAGCACAAGTTCATAGTCATCACAAAAATCTATCCGTGTGTAAGGATATTCATTGATCATAATAAACAGTGTGCATAGCCATCTGAAGAAGACTGGTGAGAAGCAGATCCCCAATGGCCCTGCATGTCAGGACATGTGATCTATCCAACTCCTCATTTGTGACACCCTCAAATCGATAAGCTCAACTCTGATTTGTTGAGGCTGAAGAAATGGAACCTATTGTAATGCAAAGGAAGCTAAGATTGCACCATATCCAAATTTATTTAGTTTTCCCTCTTTTTATTTAGATAATTGTTCTTTCATATTGACCAAGACTCCCTCACTCTAGTTGAACAGTGTTAGATCTAGACACTCCAATCCATATTTCATTTATGATCTCCTTTCCACATGAAATGTTGGGATACCCTCCAATCTTGAGATAATGAATAGTATCGTTATGAAATGAAACTAGGTCACACCATTTATACGTATATTTCCATCCTTTGTTGGCTAGGCTCGAGACTTGCAATAGGTGGCGATATAATATTTCATTGTCTCCTCACCACTTCTCCCATCGACGAAAGATATGGGGCCACCTCTCATAGACATAAATGTCATAAAGTAGATATCCTCTACCTTTATCTTGAGCAAATGTTTGCCAAACTTGAATGCTTGTGCCTGAACATTCCATGAACAAATAAGGTATTTCAACAACTCGATTTGTTGCCTCATACCAAGAAGCCAAAATAATTTTAGTATTCCATAGTTCTTTAATGCTTAGATGGTAGCAAATCATTTGTTGTATTTAAATGTTGTTCCTCATGTTCTTTTTCTCTCCATATGAAAGCCATTTTGTGCTGATGAACCCCTGAAACATCAACAAGAGAATCATTATGATCCTTTCATGCAAAAAAAATTGACAAATTTACAGGAAAAACTTTTGAACAAATTTTATATTTGTGCCCAACACACCCCAAAAGAGAAAACCAGAGCATTACACCCCTGCCTGCAGTGCATGACTACTTAGGTGCAACGCACCTTTTAACCCTTTGGGCCTACGTTGGTACTAGGGAAAATTTTTGGAACCTAGGGCTCTAAAAGACTTTAAAAGTTTGCATGAAATCATAAAATGGATCCACATAGAGAAAGAGAATGGTTTTATATCATACATGAAAGTGATGGTACTCGAAACCATGTAGTGGATTCACCATAATCAGCTTAAGAAGATCGAGGGAAAAGAATTTCAAAACTCTCACTCTTGAAGGTAGATGTGAAATGGTAAAGATGAACAATCATTTTTTGAGTATATATAGTAATATTTTTCATTATTTTATTCATATTTAATGTTTTAACCTAGCCGTGATTCATTTTTACCATGAAACAAGTATATTTAATCCTTTATGTGTTGTTCTAAGAATGTCGACGACTGTTAACAGATTGTTTTGCGCTTTAAACAAGTTATTTTTACTAAAGAGTATGATTTTATATCTTTTTCGTAATTTTAAGCCTACAAAAAAGGAAACCCTTGGAGTCCTTTTTTAGCTCTTTTTGGACTCCCAAAATATGAAAATATTGCCGAGCACTTGTCTTTTCGAACTCGTAAAAGTAAATGAAAATAAGTGTACTCAGTACAAGTTTAACCCTTTTCCAGGCTAAGATAGACTAACTATGAAAAATTAATACCTTAATTGAACATGGCTAATAGGTTCTCTTGGGTATTTTTTCCTACCTTTCAGATCTAAAAGACTACCTACAAAAAGAGACATCTGGAGTTTTCTTTCTTGCCTGTTTTTCAAACTCTCTAAACATGAAAAATAAGTTGAGTTTTACATTTGTTCAACTTGTTGAAACATCAAATAATGATGGACTTGTCAAACATGACAAGACCGAACCACTACTTCTTAGCGTTTGTTAAATATACTTGAATGGATTCACCTGAATGATGGACTTACAGATCAAGCATACATTATCCTCCTCAAGCTTGTTAAAAAATAAAGAGTTACTAACCAGTATGGTTGGGTAAATTGGCAAAATAGGGTACTCCATTTGTTAGTGGAAGTGAGTCTCTCTTGAACATGACACTCATGTATCTCATCTCTATGG
Organism: Pinus taeda; assembly: GCA_000404065.3. Lineage (NCBI taxonomy): Eukaryota > Viridiplantae > Streptophyta > Pinopsida > Pinales > Pinaceae > Pinus > Pinus taeda. The sequence goes on from APFE030024049.1 coordinate 55,416, forward strand.
TTATTGGGTTGGGTAATCTACTTGTCTTTCGGTTCATCATACCTTCACAGAGCTTCCATTTTGGTTTTGGGTCAATGTTGGAAACTCCATTCAATATCATCGATGTGTTCAAGAGAATTCGTTTAGTTTATATATGTTACAATACTCTTAAGCCTTCATTCCATGTTTGTCTTTCCTAAACTAGTTCCATATTAGCATCATTTTGTCTCAATCGTCATACCAGTTTCGTGTCGCTGATGGGGGATACATCAAGGCCCTCCTACGATGGGTCAGTTCCTATCGACATTAGCACATTATCTATGAAGTTGACTTACAAACACCCATTTGTACCTTGGTGATTGCATACATCAATGGAAAGCATCCTCGCTATAAGCAATAGGTTTACATAATTAGCCTTTGATCGAAATATTTTGTGTGGTGTTTAGCATCAACTCATTTATTCACATCATATAGATTGTACTTGATTACCTTGAGAGACATTAAAATCATCAATCGTTTCTCTCAAATTAGTTAGTGGCTTACATCATTGGACAATAATGAGATGGTGTATACAGTGTTTGACTTCAACTAATTGATTCACATGGTTAAACTCATACATTGGTTGGTTGTATGAATGAGATAGAAGACCCCAGATCTATTTTCCACCATCCAGACTGCAATTTTAGGATTATAAAATATCACTATGTATGATGGCTATGATCATTCTCATAGTCATCTAGTCATGGGTCCACCATTAGTCATCAGTGAACATGTCTTTTGATCATTGTACATCTAATGTTAGCTTATATCCTGAGTCTGGGCATGCCTTCCTCAACAAAAATATGTCATGATCTAAATGCATTGTAACAAAAGATGATCTCGCCAGTTTTTCTTGATCCGAACTTGTCACAACGTAAAGCACTTCAGTCATTAGTCATCATCTCTAATGTTGAGCTTTAAGGGGCACTCTATTATAGGCTATTTTTTCTCATCTAATCAATCACCCTCCTAATGGAATCATTCACATCATATTCCCCCTTTCCATCATCATTGAACAAAGCCCTATGCATGAACCTCTCATTTCCCATAGTTCATACCATAAACTACATCATCTGAGCCAATTTTAGGACCAACGCACCCTGGTCTCTTTCTAGATAGCGTTCACCTACAGGTTGCTCCAATATGGCCTGTGTTTATCACCTACAGGTTGCTCCCATTTGCACCTGTTTTAGTTCTAGAAATTTGGGAAAAAGAGAGAGAATCTCAAAGCCTCCTTTTCTAGAAGCTGCCAGGATTTGTTGTAACCATTTACCTCAGATAAAAAATTTCAATCCTATCCTATCCTACCTTAGAGTTTCCATCCCTTAGACTTAGATCTCATCCTCCCATTAAGAGTGGATATCAAGCCCAAGATTGTTAAAAATATAAGAACTCCCAACTTACCTCACTCCTTTATATATTAACAACCTTCCATATGCATGAGGTTGGCTTTTGGATAGTGATTCTACCCTTATGTTGTGGTTGTGAGAGTTTTCCTTTCATGCATTTAGGGTGATTGGAGGTGCACTTTTTAACAAAGGAAGGACAAGTCAAAAACTTGGAGGATCTCTTCTACAATATCAACACCTATTACAGTTGTGTTGAAGGCTGGAACTTGACTTCCTCAACATTGGAGAACACCACCTGGTCGGGAGCTCAAAGCAACTATGTTTCCATTGAAATTGGTGGGTCCAACTGGGTATAAAGGGACTAGTTTCCCATTTTAAAGGTATTTAATATAGTAACGGAATGAAAACTAATGAAATGCTTTTATAGCTAATGATAAAATTACTAAATAAACTTATTCTACTTATTTCCCCGGATAGTACATCTTTGTATGTGATTCAAAGAAATATTTCACAAAGTATATAATAATATAGATCATTCAATACTTGGATGAAGATAAAGCATATATGATAAACTAAATTAATTAAATAGTTAATTAATTTAGTTGGTTAAAACTCAATCACATAAAATATCTCATTATCTCATACATAATCACAAATCATTCAATTTTGCACATCAATAGTGATAATGAATGATTGTTATCAAATCATTTATACAATGAAATAATGCATAAGAGATTCACTATCTAATTCAGTAATACATTTTGATAACAAAAAGATAATATTGCCTGATGCATTAGTGCTCTACTTATGAAAAGGATAGCTTTTAGGCTCAATTTCTTAATTAGATAACTTTGGATCAAACAATAGTGCAAGTTCAGAGTTGTCTTCTCAAAATTCTAGACCCCTTTCTAAATGCATGAAAGGGTTTTAAATAACCTATTAATTTTACAAAAATAGTAAACTTAAAATAAGAGTCTTCAAAAAAGCTTCAAAAAACTAAGCTAAGATAAAGGAAAACTAAATTAATCATCTGTTGTAAAAAGAACTTATGGTTGTGCTCCAGATTGATTATTCATCTTCTCTCTGAGATTATATATGTTTGTGAGTGGCTTCAGCTAGGGGGGATGTACTAGTTGCATGCACATTTTGTTGTAAACAATGCATCACTCAGCGTTAGAAGAAATGGTATTGTTGTTGTTATAGCTCCATTTACCACCCTTGGTACTTGTGATGCTTGGTTTATGGCATAGGGCAACCCCTCCTTCTAGACTTGGTCCAAATATTTTAAAAACAGTGTTTTATTCCCTATATGCTACTTTGCCCTAAGATAAAAGAATGTGCATGTGGGTTAGTCAATACCCAACCCATGTATATGTGTTAAAACACTTAAAAATTTAAATTTCCTTAATTATGGGTGGAGTTTATTGGTTTTACCTGTTGTTTACCTCTTAGTGCCCAGGACCCAACTCTTTCCCAACTAAAAAACTAATTGGGAGAAGTATAAATAGACTTCTGTGCGAAGGCCTTAAGGAAGGAAGAAGAGATAGAATTATTATACTAAGATTATCCCTGATTGAGTCTGAAGTATCCCTGTGCTTCAAGTGCTTCCCCAAGTTTCAGGAAACCCTTGTTTCCTTGAGTGTTGATATTCTCCCACTTGCTTGAGATATCATGGTATTGGTTATGGAAGGAGGTTGTTGAAGACTGGGACTGGACGGATCTGGAGGACGGTTCTGCTTGGAGCCAGAAGAAGAAGACTCAGGTGAATTCTCTTTGTGTTAGTTATAGCTTTTTACAATAAAAAGAAGCGTTGTCTTGTTCCTGAGATTAACTTTGTTCATGCATCAGATACTATTGTAATTCTTATATGAATGTTATTTTGATGTATAACTAATCATTTGCATATATGATATAAAGTTAGTTTCGTTAAAATGCTTTATCTATATGCTACTATGTATGTTCGAATTGGTTGATTTTCAAATTCGAAGATCATTAGGAGTTGCAGAGGATCTAAAACCTATTGGAACTACCCAAACGAAGGACATATGAGTATGGTTGCTATCGCATAGTTTGTTTATATAAGAATGTTGCCTGAGTTGTATAACTGTAGTTTTCTCTTGCTTTGTTGGGGTTCCAACCCAAAGCCCTCAGGTACTTATTCCCGTAATAGAATAGGCGACTCCACTGGGGATAACAATCTTGTTATTCCTAGTTTGGGTTTTTCAGTGTCAATTAGGGCTTGGCTCTTGGTTTGCTTGTTGTGATAGTATTGTTTGGTCTAGTAGGAACTTAGACCTTAACTCTGATCTTTTAGATCTGGCTTTGTTTCTTATTTTTCTTGTAAAACTCAGTATACACACTTTAGTATGTTTATAGTAGCGTACACACGCTTCTTTATGGGAAGTGAATCCATGTATATGCAAGTTTCCTTTATCAGAAGCAAGTTTACATGCCTCTATGCTTGAATATAGTCACGTATACCCTTTTTTGCATGCTTTTTTCAAATCTCTCTGCCTAGAAATATTTGTTTCTTGGTCTGCTTGGTTTCTGAGTGGTCAATTTCTTTCTTTAGAATTTTTTTATTCTGTGAGTTGTTTTGAAATCTCTTCTGCTTTGAAAGGTTTTGGCCTAGGTTTGCTTTTGAGTGAATTGTATGATTTGTGTTTTGGCACACAAGACTTCTTGCAGAGGTTCTTCATTGTTCTAGTCGTCTAGAACGGTAGATTGTTTTCAATCTTAGTGTCAAGCTTGATTATTGGTTTACTTGCTTCCGTCATTTCGTGGCCATACACCTTTTCTTGCTTTTTGAAAGTTTCTTCTGACAAATTTGAAAGTGTTTCTTTCCTAAATTTTTGGTTAGTTTGTCAAAGCTCTTTGCTACCTTTTGGGTCATTTAGTACAAGTTGAAGCCCTTTTTGTTCAAGTTTTCTTTCATTGTCGAATTTGTGACTTGCAAAGTTTCCTTGCGCTCTTCTTTCGGTCTTTGAGTCTTTGGTGGAATTTTGAGTGCTTTCAAAAGGTTGTTTTCATTTCTTCTAGAAAAATAAAAGTTCTTAAAAAACATTGTTTTTGTTTTCTTTTGCTGAGTTTGATTTTGGTTTCTCTTGATTTTTTGAAAGTCAATTGTGATCTTTATTATTTGTCCTTCTTGTTTGGAGAAGATTTTGTATTCAAAATTTGTATTGTAAGTTGGCTTATTAATAAGTTATAAGCAATTGCTTTTGTTCTTTTTAGAGTAATCTAGGATTTTGCATCTTCATGTACACCTTGCATTAGGGTAGTTTTGCATTATTAAAGCATCAATAGTGTTTTTAGTTTTTGTAAGTGTGAAGTGTGCTTTAAGAAAAGAAAAAAAAAAAGTGTTTTTCTTTATATAAGTTTCATAGAACCGAAGTAGAAATTTATTTTCATCGAAGAACAAACGATTGCATTCATATAAGTTAGTTTTTCATTAACTTCTTTTGCATCATGTGAACACCATTTGTTTCATTTCCATTTATCCCTTTGACTGAAAAGAACAACCATTTAAAATTAAGCACTTAATAAAATAAACTAGAACTTTTTGTATTGTCATCAGAATACACCAACAAGTTTAGGTTTATTTAGGGCCTTGGATTAGGTGAGAGGAGAGTAAACTCTCCAAGGCTACTCTAAATTGTAAAACATAGAAGTCTGATTAAAGAGACAAATCCAATATCATTAGGGAGACTGTGAAAGGTCCGTGACTGGGAGTAAAGCATGAGGGTTAGTGAAGGTAAGGATGAGAGATACCCCATCTCTTACTTGTCAGATCCTACCTCATGGCTGTTCCGCTCAGCTTCTGATACGAGTTGGTGTCCATAGTTGTCTATACTAGGAATCCACACAGGTGGCTGCGGAGGGGAATCCCATGGCACCTAAGGTTGACGTTGTATCATGTTCAGCAATACTTTTGGAGGGCACCCTTGCGAAGCTTGGGGGCTTGCACTGGCAAAGGCTATTGTCTGGAGCTCAGCATAACTACCTCTGATACCTTTGCTAGTAGGCCTGGTGCGTAATTACCCCAGTCTATTTTCGGAAGGCCCTTATTATTAACTCTCTTGTATTTTGGTGTCCGGTCCTAATCACCTGGAGTGGAAATACTTGGAAGCTGTTTGATTGCTGATATCTTTAGGGACATTTTAGTGAGTATTCTATGCTCCTAGTCGGCCTAGATTTTAATTTTCCTGAGTCTTTAAGTAGATTTTATAGAAATAATTCAAAGTGGTTGACTGACCATCTCGACAGTCTCAGAGACTTTGTGGGCTTTCACCTACGAGTCCAGAGCCTTCTCCTAGAAGGTGTAGGAGCAATTCTACCAGTGGTTTCCAACCAGTGGGAATAGGTGCATCGGAGATTGTTCCTCCGCTTGGGGGCATTAGTTCACAAGATAGACATGGCACTACTACAGAGTTAGGGAGCAACGCACCAGTGCTTGCGCAGCTCCTTTCAATACTTCAATAGGGGGTAACTTCATCGGTTACGGAGGATTTCTGGTAGGAGTTGGTCAAACTCTGAATTTTGTTGGACCACAAGGATCATCCTTTGGTCCAGTAGGTTCTATGAGTTACTTCGGGAAATCTAGTGCCTTTCAAAATCCAGGTCATTCTTTTCAAACCTATGGGAAACCTGCCGACCCCAGATAGAATTCCCAAGGTCCTCCACAACTTCATTTTCTGGCCATGCTTAATCTACCAGACTTGATTAAATTAACGAATGATCCAATTAGGTACAGTCTAGCTTGGCCTCCGGTCCCAACTAAACTTCCATCGATATTCCAAAATTTGAAGGGAAGAATGGTGAGCTCCAGGGAGACCATGTGACCACATTCCGCTTATGCTGCTCATCCAACTCCTTGATCGATGATTCGATTAGGTTGAGGTTATTCCAGTGCACCCTAACTAGGAATGTGACCAAATTGTATATAGACTTGCCAGGGGGAACCTTTACTTCTTTTGTTGATTTGGCTAATATTTTCAGTTGCATGTCCGCTATGAAGCCGGAACTGAGCTGCTGGCCAATTTTCATCAAGACACGACAATTCACATTTCCGATCATACCTAGGAATGGAGATGGAGAAAGAGGCTTATCAAAGCCAAAATTCTACCAGAGTTTCGTCTCGAACGGTTTCTCAAATCTCTACAACCTGAGATCTCAAATGATGTTTTTCTTTCTGGTGTTTATTAAGAAGAGCAGGCTATTTTTCGAGCCCAACAATTAGAACTGATATATTCTTAGTCTAGGACTCTTCAGAAAATCCTACCTGATGCTCCTAGATCCAAGGTTGATTTAGCCAAACCGAAGCCAATCCCTCACGTTGATGGTATAGTTGGATCAATTGACGCAAATACGGTGAACCTTTCGAACCAATTTCAGTGGTTTTCTCTACAAACTGCTTCTTCTAACTAGCCAGCACCATCTACACCTTCACATTCCCAGCCTACTTCCATAAACACCGTCTAGACTTCTAACCCCAAAGGAAATCAACAATATGATGGGAAGAAGAAGGGACGAGCACGCGATTATAGTGAAACGGAAACATCTAAGGGTAAATCTGTTCCCAAAACTATAAACCCACTTTATATTGAGCAACCCTCTACTGAGTCTATACCTCAGATACTGAAAGGTTTCGTAAAGTGCTTGACTATTAACCCTAATGCTAGGATAGCCAAGAACTACTCGATTGTAGAAGATCTGGCTCAAAGTCCTTGTGTTATGTCTGCATTGGAGGTACTCCAGTCGTGTCCCGCTCAGAGAAGTGATTTGCTTTTGGCAATCGAGGTAGTGGATCCAAAAAATTCTTTAGTGCTCACTTTTGATATGCTAGATGTCAAAAAGGGACTTCCTCACCATATGGATTTTCAGATAAAGTCTACATACCGAAAAACAAATATTTTTCGGACAGTTATAAATCAGGGAGCTTCCACATGTGTAATGTTTATGTCATGTTGGAAGCCCATTGGATCACCTTCATCTGTTCCTTCACTCACTCTCTTAATAGCATTTGATGGTCATTCTCATAGGCCACACGAAATGATCCCGTCCTTTCCTGTATGTGTTGGAGGAAAGGTCGTTAATATTGAAGTTGTTGGAAATAATACTAAGAGGGGCGGTGAATCAATATTATCAAGTCAAACAATTTTTCATTTTCAAACTCAGATATATATACACACTACTTCGGATATGGGAACCCACATATACACGCAACTGTGTCTAAAGCAACTAGCGTATATCTAGTAAACTTGAGATTTAGTTAATACATTAAATGATGATCTTTAATAAGTGCATCATAACTTCATTAACCATAAGAACAGTAAACAGATGCAGTAAAAAAAACATATCATCACACACATGAACACAAGATATAAGGTGGAAACCAAATGTGGGTGAATACCACCCGCTGCAATGTGTCTCTATCTTCTTGTTAATAAGAAACTTCTTTTTACAATATTTTTGTACTGGTGCAGTCTTATACCAGTACGTAGGCTTATACCTGCAGAAGGCTACAACCTTCTCTCCTTCTCCAGCTTCTCCTGGAAGGGAGCAACAACCCTCTTAGCTCTTGTACTAGCTGATGTACTAGTACGTAGGTGTTGACCTACAGAAGGCTACAACCTTTTCTTTTCTTCCAGAGACAACATTTCATAAATTTTCAGACTGGATCCATCAATAAAATCAATCAAATATCAAATGTGTCTACATCAACCAATCTCCTTTGCACCAAAAAAAATTGAATCAAACAATCACTTCTCTTAATGTTGTAACCAAAATATAGTAACAGTAACCAGAAACAAATCTTGAACCTAGAATACTGTAGCAATAAACAAAAGTAGCTAACACAAATTTTATGAGATGTACGCTACTTCAATTTGTAAAAACTGCATGCATACGTTGTTGTATTAAGGCAAACCTACGTATATGTTGTTTTGAATTATCGAACCCGCATATATACATGCCTTCACTATTCTGAACCTGTTAGCCTCCTACTGCAGCAGGTTACTCATTTTTCATGATTGACATTTTTACAGGCCAAATATGTCATACTTTGCATGTTGCAATGCTCCATATTTGCTAAACAGTCACCAAGGAAGGAGTGCTACTCAAAGGTCATCTACTGCATTCCAATTTTGAAGAGTCATTCCAGTTTTGTAGAGTTTTCAGCTAATGGGAGGTCCAAACAGCTTAATCTTTGTCTCCCTAGGTTTCAATTTCCTGTTTTAGAATATAGAGAATGAAAATATGTCCAAACAGCTTAATCTTGGCAGATTCTTAGATAGGTAGAGAATCAAAGGAGCCCAACTACTTAATCTGGGCCATTGGAAGAAATAAGGGTAGTTTGTAGATAGGAAGGCATAAAAAGAAAAAATTGAAACGCTGGGTCTGCAAGTCTAAGTGCACCCAAACCAAAAGAAGAAAAAACGTTAGGTAAGTAGGCTGGGTAAGTAGTTTTGAGGTTGCAGAATCTTGATGTCTGTTCATTGCCATGTTTCAAAGTAT
>APFE030024069.1:11648-23098 GCA_000404065.3 Pinus taeda
TTAGAGAAGGATTGCTCTTGTTTGTTTTGTTTGTCACTAGAGAGTCTTAGACTCCTAGGGAGGTTAGGTTTGTCTGCAAAAATAACTCTTTCTGCATGACAAGGTCGAAATAAACTACTGGCTCCAAACTTACAGTCGATTTGAAAATTCTAGTTGGGCCTTCTCATTGAGTTCAAAACAATATCCTTTTCGTAGTGTTTGTGATGTAATTGTCAACATTATTTTCTTCTTTCATAATAATGTCTTTTTCAATGCTCTTTCAAGTTATAATGTAGTATTTTGTCCAACAAACTTCTTAAATCTTCAACTAGTTCCATGATCCTCACATGTATTTTCTTTGATAATGTTTTTTTTGGTACTTATTTCTTGGGGTATGTTTTTATGATACCTATTGTTAATAATAACATTATTTATTAATAACTTGAATACTAATCTTAATTTAACTAATAAACTAGATTTTAAATATTCTATATAATTTGAAACGTTAAACTACCACAAGGTGGTTTCTAGCCCAACCCATGCGCATTAGTGTCTCGTTAGGGTGTTCACCAACGGACATGCTAATGTTGTTACACATTATATTTATTAAGGTGGGATACATTGACAAAAGAGTTGAATATATTTTATTGAACAGTTCCTAGTTGGATTACACCTAAAGGTGATATGCCTTTGAAAATAAGAATGCCTAGCCATGTCCCTTTCACTCATCTATCGTATAGTAATAGAATATATCTTCTATTTAAATCATTTGTATTATTTTTTTTACCATGTCATTCCTTTCAAGATATTTTTTGAGCTTGTTTATGTTGGATCACATGTAGTTGATCTTCTTCCAATTTGTGGAACTGGTAGAGATGGTCCTTTTCTACTTTGTCATTGTCATACTTTAGGACATTTTAAATCCTAGATTCATTTGTTATTAAATGAAGTGGAATTATACCTTTCTAACCATATACTAGATTGAATGAAATATTCTCATTCAATCACTTGCAAGCAGTCTAATATTCCCATACAATTGTGGGTACTTTGTCATCCCAATCATCTCCACTGTTCGTAAATATTTTTGCAATTCCTTTATGAAGAGTTTTATTGAATGACTTAATTGTGCCATTAGTTTGAAATTGATATTTTGTTCTCCTTCTATCTTCAATCCTAAATGATTGCAATAATAATTTGATGGTGGCATTGGGAAAATGTGTTCCCCAATCATTGATAAGAGTTGATTGGTGTTAAAATATTGTCACTATATTTTGATAGATGAATTTGATTTCTACTTCCTTGGTACAATATTTGGTTGGTTCATCTTCTTTCCACTTTTGTTAGATACTGAAATGTAGGAATGATATATATTGCACTGGTGCTTTTTTCTCTTTTAGAAAAGGGTTCGACAAAGTTGATGGCTCAAATTTCAAAGGAAAGAGTAGGGTCAATTCACTCTAGGGGTATTTTTTTTTCCAAAGTATTAATCCTATTTCCTATCATATTAAATAGTTTTGGAATTATATTCAATAATATATAAATATTGTTATCCACCACAATAATTCCTAGAAAATATTCCTCATTTTTGTGTCAATTTGAAAGTGTTTTCCTTCTAGGCCCCTATGTATTTTTCCAATTATACCTTATCATTTGTTTTCTAAGGCATATGAACAAGAAACCTTTTCAACTTTCCACTTATATAATTATCCATTTATTAATGTAAATGGGGTTTCTTTCATTACTAGAAAAATCTTCTTTTTGTGATGCTTCTTTGGTGCATATCGTGAATGTAAAAAAAATATAATTTCTACAAACTCTGCATGGGTGCATTTAACTTAGAAAAAATGCACATGAATTAAATCATCATGAATGTCCATTGGGTATTTTCTAATTTCAAGTTGGGATAGGAAACCTTGCTCTAAACACTTTTTTCCTTTTCATAATATTACTTCAAATTCAAATTCTCGAAATATAACAACCATTAACAAATCCTCCCCTAATATCCTAGTTTATTGAAAAATTATTTTAAGGCTTGATGATTAGTGGATAATGTGAACGAATTTTTCATGAGATAGTGGCACAATTTCTATAAGGAGAATATCATGGCTAGTGTTGTTTTTTCCATTTTCAAATAAGTTCTTTTGACTTTAGTTTTTCACTGGAATATGCATCTGGGTGTTAATTGTGTCATTGTAAGATTGTGGTAGTACTTCTCCAACTACTATATGGGATGCTTTGACATGTACATGAAATGTTTTAAATTAGTTGGGAAATTTTTGCAATGACATCTCTACCAATTTCCATTTTAATAGTTTAAATGATTTGTTACATTCTTCTCTCCATACATATTGGAAATATTTTGTTAGTAATTCATAGAATGGAAAAGTTATGTCAGAGTACTACTTAATGAAATCCTATTATTGTATGTCTTACAATTATTTTAATATGTTATTTATTAAAATGGAGCTTCAAGTTAAGGATCAATTTAATATTTTCAATGGAAACTTTGATTCCTTATTTTCTTATAAAATGTCCTCAAAATATTCCGATAGGTGTGTCAAAGAGACTCTGTTTTATGTTAAGGGATAGATTAATATTTCTACACCTTTCTAGAAATGTTTGAGACTCCAGAGATGATCCTTTAGGAAACTATCAATAATTCATTCATCGAAATAAACAATCATTTTCTTATACAAATACTCTTGAAATGATTTTACTACAATTATAGAGAAGATTGTAAAAGTGTTTTTAAATTGGAATGAAATAACTCTATACACAAAAGAAATAATATTTCACATGAAATTTGCTTTTTCTTGACCCCGTTATGCTATTAGTACCTAATTATACCTTAAGAAACCATGAGTTAATGAGAATATTTTGTGTCCTACATTTTCTTTCATATTCTGATTAGTGTATGAATTTGTGAATGGATCTATTAGTACTAATTTAGTAAGAGTGTGGAAGTCCATGAAGATTCTTAACTTCTTTGTGTCATGCATTTTTGGCTTCATGGCCACTGGATTTTCCCATTCTATTTTTTCTATACTTTAAATGATTCCAACAACTAGCATCCCTTCAATTTATTTTTGCACAATTGGTTTATACTTTTGAGCCTATTTATAAGGTCATTTCTTAATAGGCTTCGCTCCTAGTATGAGGTCAATTTTCATCTTCCCCATTTCCTTGAATGGTCCCAGCATTGATATTTTCTTACAAATACGTCTTGATACCCCTTGAGAAGTTCGATGAATTCGATGGGTTTCTTTTCAGACCAATAATCACCTAGTGAGCCATTTTTCCTCAATCATCATTAGACATGACAATTTTTTTTTTTTTTTTAATTCAACATCCATTCATTCCGGAGCCTTAAACGCATCAATTTTTTAGTATCATACCTTCACTTCTTGGTATGTAGGTCAGAAGTTTGGATTTTTAGGTTTCTGTCATTTCTCTTTAGATATCTCAAGTGTTGTTCTAATTTTTTAATGATTCTTTGACTGATCATTTTCCCATTGAAATATCTACCATGTAATATTGATGTTTTCCATATCGATTTAGCTAGCTACTACTTTGGCTATTTTTTGGCATTCTATGTAGCTTCATGTCGAAGTTAATGAGAGACAACTTTCATTTTTCCATTTCTCAATGTTTTGTAGGAGTTTCGTTCTCAATAAAGTCTTTGATTTGTTGAGTTGCTTCAATGAATTATTTCTTCTTAGGATGAAACTCGATGTATTTTATGAAATGTTTCTTTAATTCATTCTAGTGGAGTATTTCTCCTTGAGCTTGTTCAAATTTGTACCAATTGTTAGGTTGGCCGTTGAGAGTAATGGGGAGAATATGTTGCGAAGCTCTCGCATATCTTTACCCAAATATTTTCCATTATGTTTCACAATGCTAACTGTGGACTACAAGGTCACATTTTGGCTTAAATATTGGAATGTTCACAATCACAGATAATTTATTTCCCCAAAAGTATTCAAAAATGTATATAGTATCACTTCTCCAAGTCTGAGTTTTGAGGCAACAGGTATCCCACCATCTTATTGTTTGTCTAGTAAAACTGTAATTTTTTTTTTTTTTTACTTATCCACCTACTAATATCGATACTTCGTCATTATGATTTGAAAGATAATTTTGTTCTTTAAATCTTAAGGGATACTAGATTGCTTCTTTAAATCTATTGGAAGCACTATTAGACATTGTCTTAGTTTTATTTCATATACAATACAAATTGTTGTTACTATTAAGCATGATTTGTACTACTTTAGTTAACCACCATTCCTTAGTGTTGGATTTGTATTTTTCAATCTACTTTTCATGGAGCTTGGTATCTAAATTTTTTCTATTGTAAAGAGGTGAGCCTAGAAGAATTTCTCCTACTAAATTAGGCTCCACATTCTCCTTTCTCTCTTGAATGACTTGATATAGTTGTCTTTATTCGAAATCATCATCCCATTCTCCAATCCATGGGTTTCATTTATGGAGGTCAATTGATATTACACCCTTTTGATTATTTCCCTTCAATTTTATTCTTTTTATTTCAAATTAAATAGAAGATTTCATATTCCAACCCCATGGTAAGCTGACTAGGGCTACATAAGTTGGTATACAATTGATTAAGTTGATGACATGAAAGTTGACAAATTTCAAGATGCAAATTATTGAATTACGAACACGACCTTATGTACCAATGGCCTCTATGAGTCTTTGATCAACTAGCTTTAAGTCATTAGTTTTTCTCTAAAGAATCGATCTTCCTATTTTTACCTACATATATTTGAAAATAATATTGACTTTCTATCCAAAGTTGAAAACAACTTGAACCATCATATGTACTTTTATTTCAAGGTCGACTTAAGGATCATAGTCTTCAATGTGTTTTCTAGGACAACTGTCATAGTTTTTAGTATGGCCCTTGATCTTCTTTATATTCTTGAAGTATACAAAGGAGCTCAGTTAGTCAACCAATTAATCATTCTTATTTTAACAGTTCCATAAAATCCACCATAATATTATGCTTAGTTCAAATTTTATTGCTAGCTTCATTTTTAAATAAGTCAATTACCTCTCAGATAATATCACCATGGTATCATATATTAAGTTATTAGGAAGTGATTTTTGATGGTTGAACTATCTCTTGAAATTTAGGTTGGTTTTCTTATCCTACTCTAGAAACTATGATGACATGTATGTTTATAGAGTTTAATACTTCCTAATAGGAATCACAATGGATCAAAATAACATCTCCTTTATTTATTACTTTTTTTAAAATTTGTTAGGTCCCTATAATACTAGTGATTCCCCCATTACTATTGTCATTGTATCCCTTATTGTTATTATTGTGCCCCTATTATCTCCATATTTTTATTAGTGTTCCCCATAGAAACCCACTATTATTATTATTGTTCCATTGTGAGCTTGATTATATTGTGACCCCTTAGACTACTATATATAGAAGGGAGGTTTAGTCATTTGTATGATCCAAGAATTGTTCATTTGTGTAATGCAAAGGAGGTTGCCCCCTCGAAGAGGCTGAATTCTAAGGCATTGATCTATCTTTTCTATATTTTTGTGAGTTGGTTTCCTAACATTTGGTATCAAAGCTTTGGATTCTAAGGTTTCCCTGCTCCAAACCAGTCATCATGGAATTTTCACTATAACTTTGCTTTTGTGACGTTTCAGAAGGTAAAGAAAAAACCCATTTTAGGAAAACTCATTTGGAACGTTGGGTATGAATCATATCTTGTCTTGCTATATTTTCAGAGATATGATTTGAGGAAGTTAGGGTTCTTTCAGACTCCCGAATTACATCCCAAACAAGTGACTTGGGTAAAATTATCATAACTTTTGTTTTGAGCATCAGATTGAAGTTTCTTAAAAAGTTTCAAAAAGAGGACGGCCTATAGTTTTATGTATATCAGTTTCAGGTACTAAGGTCAAAACAGTGACATGTGGAACTTCATACAAGTTCACTCTACTGAACTAGTCTATAATCAGGTAACCGAGGGATATTTGGCATAACTTTTCCTTGGAGAATCCAATCCTAATCAGACTTGTAGAGTTACAAGGACAACTCAAAGGGCTACTATAGGATGTGATTTCATATATTTAATATTCGTAGTTACATAGATACAACAGATTCAATATCAAGATCTTACAAAGTAAAAGAAAAGGTGTGTAGCTTTTTATGAAGTTTTTCATAAGATTGGTTTGAAAAATTAGTTTTAAATAATTCAAAGGGAATAGTGAAGAATTATTAGCATTAATTGATGCCCAAAGAAATAAAATGGAAACACCTAGTAAGAAACCTGAAAGCTCTAGCATGACTCGTGAAGAAGAGGAAGAAATGCAGCATGATATATCAAAATTACAAGACCACGTATAACAAATTTCACTCTCACAAAAGTTAACTAAAGCCATGATGAATGGCATGGAAGCTAATATGAATGGCATGCAAGTTAAGATGGATGGCATGGATGCTAAGATGAATGAAATGGATTCTAAGATGGAAGAATTGAAGATAAATTTGAATACGTTGCTACAAGAAATGGTTACTAATGGTGAAAGGGTAGTAAAGGAAAGTCATGATGAGAACAAAATAAATGTTAGTCATGATTTCATAGACTCTAATGTTGGATTGAAGACCCATCATGTTCCAAAAAATTTATATTAGGAAGTTTGATGGAAAGGATCCTGGAACATGGATAGTACAGATGGAGAAATTTTTCGATCTCCATAATGTGAAGAACACACAAAACGTATGTTTTGCAACTTTATATTTGGAACCAAATCAGTTTGTATGGTATCAATGGCTTTGCTCTCATAAAAAAAAATTCAGTTGGGCAATTTTTATGGATGAAATGATAGCACATTATGAGGATACAAAAAGAAACACCTTTTTTAGCCAATTGATAAATCTCAAACAAAAGGCTTCAATGATGGAGCACATTGAGGACTTCGAAAAATTGAACACAAGAGTAAAAGATATTCCTTAGGAGCATAGAATTGATGTGTTCATACGAACTTTAAAGGATAATATCCAACATGAGATTCAACTTTGGGAACCTCATTCATTGGATAAGGCATTCAAGTTAGCAAGAAAAATGGAAAGCAAAATTATGACAACCAAGAAGCCTACCTCTCACAACTATAAAGATGGAAGTGTTATTTCCTAGCCTTCCACAACCTACATGGTTGACACCACAACAATTGGAAGAAAAAAGAGCAAAAGGGCTTTGTTATAGTTGTGATAGAAAATACACTAAAGGTCATAAGTGTGTTGAGAAGAAATTATTCTACGTAGATTGTGAAGAGGAGAGGAGAAAAGGAACAAGAAATGTCAAAAGAAGAGGATATACTCCAGGAACAAACCCTAGATAAAGAAGAAATGAATCTGACAATATCTTGTAATGCATTTGCTGTAATTACCACTCCTCAAACTATGAATATAGAAGGACATATCAAGAAGAAAAAGGTAATATTGTTGATTGATTGAGGAAGTACCCATAATTTTATTCATTGTAAGATAACCAAGGAATTTAATTGCTCCCTCTATCCAACACCAAAGTGTCAAGTGATGGTTGCAAGTGGAAGAACCATAAAGTGCTCTGGAAAGTTCCATTATATCAAGCTATCCATGGGAGAATATGTATTGAATAGCCCAATGTTTACCATTCCAATGGGCGGTGTTGATGTTCTACTAGGAGTCCAATGGCTACAATCCTTGGGTACAATAGCTTTTAATTTTTAAGAACATTTCATGAAATTTTGCACCGAAGTAAAGGAAGTTTAATTAAGGGGTATTGTAAGAAAATTGGGAAAGATAATCACCTCTAATGGTATGACAAATATTCTAAATAAGCAACAATGAGGCATAATTGTACAATTATGTTCTCTAGAGGTTCCTGCATTGAAATCATCTATTTCTCTAGATCTCCAAAAAGTCATGGACAATCATTCCAAGGTATTTGAAACTCACAAAGGCCTCCCACCTATTCATGATCATGATCATGCTATTCATTTGTTTCCAGGAAGAGTTCCTCCAAACATTAGGCTGTGCAAATATCCCTATGCCCAAAATAGTGAAATTGAACGTATGGTTGCAGAAATGCTAGAGGATGGTATAATTCTACCTAGTTAAAGTTATTTCTCTGCTCTAGTAATATCGGCACACAAGAAGGATGGATCATGGCACATGTGTCTAGATTATAGGGAACTCAACAAGCTCACTATTAAAGGTAAATTTCCCATTCCTGTCATTGATGAATTATTGGATCAATTGCATGGATCAATTTGCTTCACCAAATTGAATCTTCATTTAGGATATCATAAAATTAGAATGAACACTGAGGACATTCTGAAAACAACATTTAGAACTTATGAGGGTCATTATGAATTCCTGGTCATGCCTTTTGGCCTTACCAATGCACCTTCTACATTTCAAGGTTTGATGAGTTCCATTTTCAAACCCTTCCTTAGAAATTTTTTGTTAGTATTTTTTTATGATATACTAATCTATTGCAAGTCCTGGAAGGATCATGTTGAACATGTTGACAGGGTGCTCAAACTATTGAAGTAGAAACAATTATATGCAAAAAGCTCCAAATGTTTAGTTGGAGTACAAGAGGTGGAGTATCTAGGTCATATTGTATCTCATGAAGGTGTTAAGGTAGACCTTAGAAAAATTAAAGCCATTGAGGAATGTAAAATCCCCACATATATTAAGAACCTACGAGGATTTCTTCGGTTGACAAGGTATCATCACAATTTTGTTAAGAATTATGGGAGAATAGTAGCACCTCTAACAACATTATTGAATAAAGATGCATTTTCCTAGGCTCCAGAAGCAACAAAGGCCTTTGAACATATTAAAGAGACAATGTTTCAAGCACCAGTCTTATCCATGCCGGAGTTCACAAAAACCTTTATTGTGGAATGTGATGCTTCATGAAATGGAATTGGTGTTGTTTTGATGCAAGATGAGAGACCAATTGCTTTCAAAAGTCATCTAATCAAAGGAAAGTATTTACACAAAGCTATTTATGAGAAGGAAATGTTGTCAATATTACATGCACTTAAGAAATGGTGACCCTACCCAATGGTAATACACTTCTGTTGGAAATAATACTGAGGGGGGGGGGGTGAATAGGTATTAGCAAGTCAATAATATTACATTTCCACTATCAAATTCATATACGTTGACTCAGTTAATGGAACTTGTGTGTATACACATTTGTATTTAAGGCAACTAGCGTATATCCTGCAAACTTATGATTCAGTTAATTTATCATATGTTGATCTTTAATCAGTGCATCAGAAACATATAAACGGTAACCAGGTGTGGTAAAACAGAATAGACAATCACACACATATGAACACAAGATATAAGGTGAAAACCTAATGTGGGTGAAAACCACCTGCTGCAATTGTCTCTGTCTTCTTTTAATAAGAAACTTTTTTTTACAATTTTTGCAATGGTGCAGTCTTATACCAGTACACAAGCTTCTACCTGTAGAAGGATACAACCTTCTTTTGTTCTCCATCTTCTCCTAGAAGGGAGATACAACCCCCTAGCTCTTGTACTAGCTGATATGTTTACTAGTATGTAGGTGTCGGCCTAAAGAAGGCTACAACCTTCTCTTTTCTTCCAGGGACCACGTTTCATAAATTTTCAAACTAGATCCATCAATAACATCATTCAAACATCAAATACATATGCATTAATCAATATCCTTTCCACCAACAAGAACTGAATCAATCAATCACTTTTTAGAATGTTGTGACCAGAATACTGGAAAACAGTAACTAGAACCCAGAACAATGTAACAACAACGAGAAGTAGCTAAAGCATATTTTATGAGATATACGCTACTTCAATGTGTCGAACTTGTGTGCATATGAACTTTTCTTGATGAGAACCTGCATACAGATCTATAAATGATGATTTAATCTTTACAACAATTCCAAACTTCAGTTATACCCAAATCATCATATTTATAGTCTACAGCATGCGCTAGTTATTCAGATAAAAGATCAAAACTCGCAAAGATACTTCACTTCAAGCCTTAAGATCTTGACCCACCATTAGATCTTATCCTTCATCAAGTGCTAAGGTTCGTCCTTGATTCAGATCCAGCTATGCACCATAACCAAATAACATGTATTATGTATCTTGATCTTCATTAGATATTCTAGATGAGTTCCTTTGCCTAATGATCTTATCCTCCTTTTATAGTCTTAGGACTTACTAAATATCATGGATCAAAACCATTTAGAACCAATACCTTGGACCAAATACCTATGGTCAACACTTTGAATAGGATACGTTGGACCAATACCCTGGATCAAAATACCATGGACCAAATACCACTAACCAAAACTAAGTTTTCCAACATGTACGTGGCTTTCATTTCGTGAAAGTGTGCATGTACACTATATGTGTCTTTTGGTCTTCGAACCCACGTGTAGACGCAGCTTGGTCAATGAGGAACCTACATATACCTCTCTTTCTTCATTATGAGAGTCTGAAATGTGATCTGTCATCTGAGTGAGTTGCCATCAAGGACAACACCTGTGTCATAGTGCCAAATTTGTGTCATAATGCCAACAATCTCCCCTTTTGGACTTGATGGCAACCCCAAGTCACTCTCCCCCTTTTTCATCAAGGGAAAAGGGGTATGCTCCCCTTGAGTACATGCTAAATTCTCTGATATGCTAAAGTTTGTTGATTGTACTCCATGCTCGAATCCATGTTCCCCATGAATATAAGCAAGGCCTTCAAAATATGTTTTAAAAGAAGAACATGACTCTATACATACATAATAAATGACCTTCCTATCACCAAAGACTCATACATACATCAATCTCCCAACCAAGTGGGAATATACCAATTTTGACGCATCCACCCAACCAAGTGGAGATATACCAGTTAATTATACATGTCAAAACATGAACATTATATCATCCATCCCATGCATAGTGGGGAAACAAAATAGGTCATTTCATGACCTTGACATTAAAATATATACATGACATAGAGATCAAATATCTAAAACAAGACCATGATAGTTATCCGCAACTATCATTAACAACATCTATTAATCACCATCCAGACCGACAACCATGATCTCCCCCTAAACGTGTTCCACCTGAATCAAAAACAATTATGCATTTGTACCAAGATCTTCTAAGATAATGCCAACAATGCATTATTAGAAGTATATGCTCCCCCTAAACCTGTGCTAGATGATCACTGTAAGACCCATATCAGACTCCTTTCATCCTAAGTCTAGCCCACTATTTTTCTTCAAACCAACATATACGCGATTGTATCTACAACAATCGGCGTATGTAAACGGATACACTTCATGAAACTTGTTAGCCTCCTGCTACAACAGGTTACTCATATTTCATGATTGACATTTTTACAGGCCAAATATGTCATACTTTGCATGTTGCAATGCTCCATA
>APFE030024069.1:26496-40661 GCA_000404065.3 Pinus taeda
AAGAGAGAGCCCTCTCTGATTGCAGGTGGGCTAGAACCTGCAATCCAAAGATTGGTTTGTGGTTACCTCAGCCATATCCCTACAGGAGCTTAGGGACAACCTGAGTGATAACATAATGGTGACTCCACTGGGGACCTCCTTAGATAAACTCACTAAACGATTCTGCAGCTCCATAGAGGAAGAAACCGACTTTTGAAAGTCTCGGTCGACCTGTGCTTTTAGAAAATTTCCCAAAAAATAGATTAGAAGCTGGCTCCTAAAAAGAAAACGTGTTATACAAGATCAAATCCTGATCCCAATGCCCCAACTGCTTTTGAAAATCTGAATTTAATCCCTAATATCATTAGAAAACAAAAGCAACAAGAAGAACCAACTACTACGAGTCCTGAAATAGTTCAGCCAAGCAGTGTTCCAACCCGTGTCAAAGTTTTATTTCGGTCAACCCTAAGTTCCCCTGGTTCATCACCCCCTTCTCCAAGAAACTCTTCTACACTTCCATCCTATACTCCTACTACCACTACTACTCCTTCTACCCCGGTTGTTCCTGTTATCCCAATTGCCCCAGTTTTTCTGCTTATCCCCATTAACATGGCTAATAGATATGCGCCCTTACAACTGCCTGCTAATCTCGGGGCTATGCCTCAGGACTACCAGAAAAAAATCACCTATTTTGATGGCACAAACTCCCGCACTGCCCTACAACATATAAAGAAAATGCAGGATTACTTCGATAGTTATGAAATTGATGATGACAATGTGAGAATGAAGATTTTTGTCCAAAGTTTGACTGGTGATGTCAGAACCTAGTTTAGGGCACTTACACCCAATTCCATATTAAACCCCGAAGCCTTATACCAGACATTTATTAACAGATGGGAGAAAAAGAAAGACCCCTTACACATACTATCTGAGTATGATACTATCAAAAGAGGACCTCAGGAAACGGTTTTGGATTATTGTGCAATGTTTAATAACGTTTACAATGCAATACCACAAAATCTAAGACCTCCACTTGATCTCTCTTTGTACAAATTCCCTGATGGCTTTGATTCTGAGATGGCATATCATTTAAGGGAAAGAGCCCCTCAAAGCCTTGCAGAAATGCAAGATGTTGCTGTTAGTGTGGAGGAAAATCTAATTGCTAAAAGAAACAGAGCCAGAACTGATAGAAGAACCACCTTCAAGGAAGAACCCTCAGCCTTCGATCAGAAGCTAGATGCTATTATCAGTGGCATCCACAAGCTGGGAGACAGAGTAGACAATGTTGAGAGGAAAACTTCATGGGAAGGCCAATAGCCCAATGCCATAAGGAACCTAAAATTCAGAAAAACTCAAAACACAAATGCTAGAAGGGCCAGTCCCGACCATAATATTAGGCTTCCTTTCCAAGAAAACTATGCGGAGGCATCCACATCCAGTGAGCCCACAGATGGGACTCATATGAACCTGATAGATTCAAAAAATGAACAGCAAATCTTTCTTAGTAAAGAGGAGCAAGAATACCCTGATGTAAAACAATTTCACACCAAGTCGGGAGAGTCTTTCGATTTCAAACAAGGTTATGAAACTTCTGTGTACGAGGTACACAAACAATACAAATTGAAAAAAAGGACCATTGATGTCCCTGCATCTAGCAGAACAAAAGATAGCAAACAACCCAACAAAATTAAAGGAAATGTCACCATAAATCAACCAGCTGACAGCTCTGTCCCAAGCCCGCATCATGTAACTGTGGAGGATATAGCAGACACGCAGCCTCCTATTGGTCGGCCTCTACCTCTTTCCTCCCCAAAAGAAGATCTGAAAAGCACTCAAAAAAATCCTCCCAAAACATAAATACCACAAACTGTCATACATCATAACGTTGACATTCCAAAAGAAAACATAGAGAGTATGCCTGAAAAAGAGAAATCTGTCGCTATCAATGCTAAGAACTCATTGGAAAAACAATTAGTTTAGAAGCAGAGATTGGAAAACTCAAGATATCCATTCCCCTCTCAGAACTTGCCAAACATGATGTATATAGGCAACAAATTCAAAGGTCACTTCAACTACCAGAGGTAAGGGATGATGTAAACTTTTTAGATGATACCCCTGAGTTGCTGTTTGGTCCAGAAGTTAACGGAAAATCAACATATGGACCTGTTCCACCTTTTTATGTTAGTCTGTGCATACATGACAAAATATTGCATAATGCCATGTTTGACTCAGGTGCCTCACATAACCTTATGCCCAAAGCTTTAATGGAAAGGTTGAACCTTGACGTCACAAGACCGTACAAAGATCTGTATTTATTTGACTCAAGTCAAGTCAAATTTTTAGGCTTGATTAAAGACCTTTGTGTGTCTCTAGTCCAATTCCCCAACAACACAATCCTAATGGATGTAGTAGTTGCTGACATTCCCACAAAGTATGGCATGCTCCTATCCAGATCGTGGGGAGCAAAGTTGCAAGGATCCCTTCAACTCGACCTCTCTTATGCCACTATATCTATCTTTGGGAAACCAAAGATACTATATAGAGAAACATTAATGAAGTATGTGGTAAGTAGTGAGGAAAAGCCCCAAAATTTTCCAATTTACTCAATCCATTCCAATATGGATTCTTTTATTTTATTTAATGATAACACTAGCCCTCCAACTGATGATAAGCCGTTATCTTTGGAACAAGAAACATACATCAATGAGGAACCGGTTGCCAATACCCATGAAATTGTCTCAACAGTCAAGGCAACCAACAAACAGCAAGAAGAACATCCCGAAACAGAAATGGTAAGTCTGCCCAATCCTCAAAAAACTGAAACCCTCAATACAAACCTCAAACAAGAAATCACATGGTATTTAGAGTTTGATGGTTCTGTTAACAAGTTAGGAGCAGGGGCAGGAGTATGGATTGACAATACACATGATAGTCACGCAGAAGGCCATGCTTATAGACTCAATTTCAGATGTACAAACAACATGGTAGAGTATGAAGCTCTTCTCTTAGGCCTTAAACTACTCCAAATCCTAAGAGCTACAAAAGTGTCCATCCTAGGTGACTCCGACTTGATTATACAACAAATGAAAGGTAACTTTGTTACTAACGACAGTATAATGAGGGCTTATAGGGTTGCTGCCACCGAAATGCTCAATTCCTTCAGTGAACTCAAGCTTGCCAAAATTTCAAGAGATCATAATATTCATGCCCACAGTCTAGCAACCTTTGCTCGCACATGCAAGCTTCCTCTTGAACCAAATCACCATTTCACCGTTGAAATAAAACACAGACCTTCGGTCCCTAACAATGTCAAGGATTGACAGGTATTTCAAAATGATGCCCAGATTAACAGTTTCCTAACTCTTGAGGGTGAATTTTCCAACACAAACATTGACATGGATGCCATGAACGACTCACAACAGCTAGCAGAAGAAAATCACCTGACTGTAACAGCTGCAACAGCTAAACAAATCCTTAACCGAACTGTGTTTAACAACGCAAACATAGAGCAGTTGAAACAAATCTGTTCAGAGGAAACAGCCAAAGCAGAGGATGAGTTTATTGATCTAAAGATTAATTTTCTACCTGCCCGCCTTACTCCATTAGAAGACATGTTTGACGACAATGATGTGCCCAAAAAGCCAAAAATGGAACCTCTGAATGCTGCTATAGAAGAACACAACATAGGAACAACAGAGCAGCCCAGAATGATTAAGTTGTCCAAAAATCTGCCCCCTGATCAAAAACCGAAATACGTGGATTTGTTCAAAGAATTACAAGATGTATTTTCCTGGAGTTAAGAGGACTTGAAGTCCTATGACACCTCAGTGATCCAACATACCATTCCCTTAAAACCAAATCAAAAACCATTCAAACATAAACTTAGAAGAATCAACCCCATGCTTCTTCCCCTTATTGAAAAAGAAATAAAGAGAATGTTTGAAGCTAGTATCATTGCACCCTTAAGATTCTCTGAATGGGTATCTAATTTAGTTCCCACTAGGAAAAAAACAAGAGAGATAAGACTGTGTGTAGACTTGAGAAATTTAAACCAGGTCTCTCTAAAAGACCACTACCCTTTGCCCAAGATGGACCATATCTTACAAAGAGTAGTGGGTTCCTCTAGAATTTCTTTACTAGATGGATTTTCAGGATTTAATTAGATACTTGTTCACCCGGATGACCAAGACAAGACAGCCTTTACCACACCGTGGGGAACATTTAAGTACGTTAAAATGCCTTTCAGGCTGAAAAACGCGGGTGCTACCTTTCAAAGGGCAATGGATATTGCATTTGCCAAGGAGATACATGATTTCATTGTTGTTTACCTTGATGATCTAACCCCATTCTCCAAATCTGACCAAGAGCACCTTAAGCACTTAAGGCAAATTTTCATGACATGCAGGAAATATGGCATTTCCTTGAATCCCAAGAAATCCCTATTTTCCCTTGAGGAAGGCAAGCTTATAGGCCATATCATATCAAAATATGGGATTAGAATTGATCCTGAAAGAATTCAAGCTATCCTCCAAATCCCCTATCCAAGAAACATAAAAGAACTGCAAGCATTCCTTGGAAAGATCAACTTCCTAAGGAGATTTATCCCAAACCTAGCTGAGCTAATAAGGCTATTGAGTAACATGTTGAAGAAGGATGCCAAGGTAAAATGGTCTCTTGAAACCAAGCACACTTTCGAGAGTATAAAAACTACCTTGACTCAAACGCCTGTCCTCACCAGTCCTCAATTTGACAAAGATTTTATCATTTTTTCCTTTGCATCTGAGCACACTATAGTCGTTGTCCTATTGCAAAAAGATGATCAAGGCAACGAAAAGCGAATTGCTTTCTTCGGCCGAGCTTTGAGGGATGCACCTTTGAAATATCAAATTATGGAAAAGCAGGCTTACGCCTTGGTCAAAGCCATCAAATATTTCATAATTTACATCTTATACTCCCATGTGATTGCCTATGTCCCTAACATTGTTGTAAAGGATATATTAACTCAAGAGGGACTAGAAGGCAAAAGAGGAAAGTGGATTGCCAGCATCCTTGAATATGACATTGAAATAAAACCCATCAAGCTGATAAAAGGACAAGGTTTAGCCAAACTAATGCCCGAAACAAACTTCCAAGCCTTAGACATTAATCAACTGGACAATGAACTGGAGCTGGCGACTCCACAGATCAATGAAACCTTTTTGCAATCCCCATGTTATGCTGATATTTGCTTTGTATTGTTAAACTTCTGTGCTACCCCAGGATTGTCCAGAACCAAGAAAATATTTGTAAGGATGAAATCCTCAAAGTTTTGTGTCATAGTTGGTGCTTTGTTTTGGAAAAATCATAAAGGTGTTTTGCTTAATTGTTTGACTATGAATGAAACTAACAACATCATGAAAGAATTCCATGCAGGGGACTATGGAGGACACTTATATTCAAAATCCACGGCTGACAAGATCTTAAGGGCTGGTTATTATTGGCCCTCTCTATTTGCAGATGTCAAGAAGTTTGTTGTTTCATTCCACAAATGCCAAATATTTGAAGGAAAAAGAAAATTACTTCCCTTGCCCCTTAAGCCCATTTCAACCGAGAAACCTTTTCAACAATGGGGTCTTGACTTCATTGGAGAAATTCATCCCTTTTTGTCAGGCCAGCACAAGTGGATTTTAATAGCCACCGATTATTTCACTAAGTGGATTGAAGCCATTCCATGTAGACAAGCCAACGACTCCACCATTATCCAATTCCTTGAGAGCAATATCCTTTCTAGATTTGGCTGCCCTGAGAAAATCATCACTGACAACATTGCTGCTTTCAAATCCAAAATGATGATCAATTTCTGCCATAAATACCACATTACCTTAGGCCACTCCACAGCTTACTACCCTCAAGGTAATGGCTTGGCTGAATCTTCGAGTAAAAGCCTCATCAATATCATAAAGAAATTGTTGGAGGAAAACAAAAAAAACTGGCATAGGAAGCTCACAAATGCTTTGTGGGCAGACAGACTTTCAACTAAGAAATCCATTGGGATGAGCCCTTATGAGCTAGTATATGGCATGGAAGCCAAATTTCCTTCATCTTTGGGCATTCCTACTATTAAACTATTGCAGGAAATTCAGGCTGAACCAAATGACATGCAGAGAAGAGTTAATCAAACCATTCATCTTCAGCAAACCAGAGAGCAAGTCTACGACAGAGCTCAAATACTGCAAGAAAAACTCAAAAATATATTTGATAAGAAGGCTAAAGTAGAGGATTTCTGGGTTGGCAGCAAAGTTCAAAAATGGACTCACGAAGAGAGGACAAGGGAAAACATGCAAAATTCGATTTTCTGTGGAAAGGTCCATACACTATCAGCATTGTGCAAGGCAATAATACATATTTTCTCAGATCTTTAGATGGCAGCACCGCTGAAGAAGGCCTTGTAAATGGTCGAATGCTAAAGCACTACAATGATCCTTTTTGATTAAAAAGAATAGGCGGTGTTATTTTCTGTACATAGAATGTTTGTATATATCAGCACTTTGATTTTATTTTGTAAGAATCCATGATGGTAAAGCACACAGAAGAAAGCAGGTAGTGCTTTACAATTTAACAACAAAACAGTTAAGGGAAAGTGTTGTTACTAATCCAAAAGTTCAAATCAGTCCAAAAGTCAGCACTAAGAAGTTCAAAGCACAGCCATAACAGAAGAATCAAGGCAATATGTCCTACTGTTCTTGGCTTCTCACAAGGAAAAGTCATTCCCAAGTGGAGCCACTGTTAGCCTCCTACTGCAGCAGGTTACTCATATTTCATGATCGACATTTTTACAGGCCAAATATGTCATACTTTGCATGCTGCAATGCTCCATATTTTCTAAACAGTCACCAAGGAAAGAATGCTACTCAAAGTTCATCAACTGCATTCCAATTTTCAAAAGTCATTCCAGTTTTGCAGAATTTTCAGCTAAAGGGAGGTCCAAAAACCTTAATCTTGGTCTCCCTAGGCTTCAATTTCCTGTTTTAGAATATAGAGAATGAAAATCTATCCAAATAGCTTAATCTTGGTAGATTCTTAGATAGGTAGAGAATCAAAGGAGCCCAACTACTTAATTTGGGCCCTTGGAAGAAATAAGGGTAGTTTGTAGATAGGAAGGCGTAAAAAGAAAAAATTGAAATGCTAGATCTACAAGTCTAAATGCACCCAAACCAGAAGAAGAAAAAATGTTAGGTAAGTAGGCTGGGTAAGTAGTTTTGAGGTTGCAGAATCTTGATTTCTATTCATTGCCATGTTTTAAAGTATCATCTCTACTCAGGTCACAGGCATCAGGCAGTTTCCATATGAAGGAGCTCAAATCAGGCATAACTAACTTCCCTTTCTTCCTCTTCCCCAAATCATTAACTAATTTCCCCAAAAAGAGGTCAAGATCTGCTTGATATCTCTTAGTTTCATCATTCTCCATGTCATTAGCTTGGGTGAAGATCTGCTTCACTCAAAGAGGATCCATACTCTCTCTATAAGGTTCTATCTCTCCTTTGAAGCCTAAGATCTCTGAAACTTAGTGCTTTCTTGTCATCTCCATATTAACTACTGACATTATTATTTAACTCCCTATGCTTTCCCCATCCCCCTACTCAAACTATGTAGATAATCCCCTTATGTAAATATCCCCTCCCCCTGGTTGAAATATAACCATAAGTACTTCTCTGGGAATTACTAAGTCACCTAGACTTTAGTAAGAACCCTCCCTCTGCATAAATTTCCATTCCCAGGTGTTTGGACCCCTTCCAAACAGTAAGAAAACCCTTTCCAACT
Organism: Pinus taeda; assembly: GCA_000404065.3. Lineage (NCBI taxonomy): Eukaryota > Viridiplantae > Streptophyta > Pinopsida > Pinales > Pinaceae > Pinus > Pinus taeda. Next base: position 34,276 of record APFE030024069.1, read on the forward strand.
GCTAAAACCCCCCCCACGCATTCTTCTTTGGAAACTATTAATGTTTGTTTGATAAATTTCCATCGCGCAAAACACATTTAACCCATTTTCCAAAGTTCAAAACCCACAACGCTACGAAAAATTAAACCTTTAACGCACGCACTCTTTTGTTAAAATCCGCGCATCTCTGCATTCCATCCACCATCGGATCACCCCGCCCCCCAGATCCGACGATCCTTGTTCACATCAGGCGCCCTATTGTGGTGGTAGGTTACCACCTGATGTCTGACGGTTTTACCGTCGTACACCGGGACAGGTGGCAGCCTCCCATTGCATCGGACCGCCCCTGACAGAAACCACCTCTGTACCAAAGGCGGTCCGATGCACAAGCAAAACTGCCCTCCCCTCACGTAGCAGGAGCGCCACCTCACCATGCCACATTGCCTCCACATCACCTCACACAGCCTACGCCTGGCCCACATCACCCTACCACGTGTCTCTGCCACATCACCCCATTGTACTGCCACGTCACCTTGATGACATCAGCATGCTGATGTCATATACATACCAGAGGACCCCACTGCTGATGTCAGCATGTTGACATCATCCGCCGTACTGCTGACGTCAGCAGCCAAAAAACTGAAAATTCGCGCAAGCACAAAAGTCGAGCTTCAGAGCTCCAAAATGAGAAGCGGAGGTAGTTTTCGATGCGCGATTAGCACGAAGCGCTAATCGTGCATTTCTATGACAAATAAGCCATATTGGGGAATCTTTAGGGAATCTTTTGATTCCTTGGCCCTTTTTGCACCAAAAAAGAACGAAATTGCCCGATTTTTCCAAATTAAACGAATTTGAAGACAGAAAGAGACCAGGAACAGAGATTAGAGAGTATCAGATCAAATTTTCAGACAGAAAGCACGTAAAAGAGTATCCAGAAGCGGCGAAGACCATCAATGTAGCAGCAAAGTGTATCAGAGGAGATTTTCTTAGGGCTCGAGGCAAATCCAACATTAAAACGGAAGCTCTAAAAGTCAAGAAGCAATTGAAGACGCATTGAAGGCTTAGCAGCACAAATGACTGCACATTAAACTCACGAAAGATCAGTGGACCAGAACTCAATGCACATTTATGACAGAACCACTACACCAAGTCACATAGGACACCTCCTCAACTCAACTTGATTCAGTTGCCTCTAGCGCAGCCCAAAGGACTTACTTGCATTTAATTCCAGTAACAATTAGGTTTTAGAAAAAGCTTTTCCGGTAGACGTGTTTAGGTCAATTTTAATAAATGACTTTAGATATTTTGCTTATATATACCACCTTGAAAAATGGAGTAGGATTTGGTTGGTGGCTTGGTTGATCAGTAGTTTAATCTTTGTTATTTCGGTCTTTCTCTCAAGTAGAGACTCGCATTATAACTGTGATGCTTTATATAATCAAAGACTGCTGAAAGCATGGATTCTGAAACTGTCTGCTGTGTTTAATTGACCGAGGAGTAATTGTGGAATTCCTGTGCTTCCACATGGTTCAATAAGTGTTTCTTAACTCTGTTAGTTTTATTCATGTTTGTTTTATCAGAAATCCGCCCTCTAAATTGTACAAAAGAAGAATAGCTTAGGATTTGCTTAACTGCACCTTAGGCTCAATTTCTGCGATCTTTTCATGTTTTCATCAGGAATAGTTATGAACATGCATACTTAAATGATCTTGTTTATGCTGTTTCTTTCACTTATGAATGATAATTTAGGAATTCTTAACTGCTCCTAGATAACAATTCTTTCACTTCTCCTCCCTGTCAGTTCTGATGACAGATTCTTAATTGCCTTTCATCCATGACCATCATCCCATCCTTCAGCAAATTGATCATTGTCTCATGTGTGGCTATCTCGCTCCACAAGCCTCTTGTGACCAAGAAAACGCACCAGCAAGCCTTAATCCATGACTCCATGCCCAATGGTTTCAAAGTTATCACACTTTACCTTGCCTCTCTGCTTGGAATTTCTACCTGGCATACGCCTTCCATCCAAACAAAACAACAAAACCCCTGTGCCCAACAACTAGCCTAAAATCACCATCAACAAGGTTAAATCATTAAAAGAGAGCCCTCTCTGATTGGAGGTGGGCTAGAACCTGCAATCCAAAGATTGGTTTGTGGTTACCTTGGCCGTATCCCTACAGGACCTTAGGGGCAACCTGAGTGATAACAAAACTCACGTATAACCATTTTTCTCTGAAATAGATAAGTTTCAATAGTAAGATGATGCATCAACTACTCCCAGCTTCTATCTGAGATATTCAAATGTTTCTCTGGGCAGTGATTTGGTGAATATATCAGCAACCTGTTCTTTGGAGGGAACATACTCCATTTTGACCTTTTGTTCAAGCACTTGTTCACGTAGAAAATGATATTTGATGGGTATGTGCTTGGTCTTGGAATGCATGACTGGATTCTTTGAAATACCAATTGCACTTGTATTATCACATAGAATGGAGATGGGTGGAGTAGATGTGATCTGAATGTCTTGCAATGTTTGCATCATCCAAAGGAGTTGTGTGCAACATGATGCAACATCCAGATATTTTTCTTCAGCTGTAGATAATGCAATTGAACTTTATTTCTGACTGAACCAAGACATTAATCTAGAACCCATATAGAATGCACCACCACTGGTTCTTTTTCTGTCATCAACGCTTCCTGCCCAATCTGCATCTGTATATGCATGAACTGTAAGATCTGTATCTCTAGGATACCATAAAAAAAAAATTGTGTTCCTTGAAGATATTTGAAAATCCTTTTCACTACCAACTATTCCCATTGCTTGCACGATGTCTTGTCAGGTACTTGTTAGATAAAGCAGACTGCCATCATTGATTTGTAGGTTGGTTGATGTACTACTACTGATTCATCATTGAAGCTAAGACTGCATCTTGTTACCATAGGGGTACATATTGGTTTACAATATTCCATGCTGTATTTTTTTAAGATCTACTTGAGATATTTAGTTTGGGACAAAAAAATACCATCTTTATTTTGTTGAAATTGTAGACCAAGAAAATATGTGAGCTCACCAGGAAGGGACATTTCGAATTCTTGTTGCATTACCAAAGAAACGTTTTGACTCATGGCTTCTTCATTGCTACCAAAAATTATATCATCAACATACACAACAATTATTAGAAATTTATTATTGTCCATATTTTTATATAGATAGCTATCAACTGATCCTTTTGAAAAACCTTTTTGATGGAGGTATTTGTCAAGAGAATAATCCCAGGCCCTTGGAGCTTGTTTTAGACCATAGAGAGCCATCCTGAGTCTGCACACAAGTTTTGTATCATTTCCAAGGATGAATCTGTGTAGTTGCTCAATATATACTTCTCCTTCTAAGTCCCCATTAAGAAAGGCATATTTTACATCCATTTGGTATACTTTGAATTTTTGAAAACTAGAAAGAGAAAGGAACATTCTTATGGCTTCAAATCTAGCAACAGGTGTAAAAGTTTCTTCAAAATATATACCTTCTTGTTGAGCATATCCTTTACAAACAAGTCTGGCCTTGTTTCTAATAACTTCACCATTTTCATTCAACTTGTTTTCGAATATCTAGTTGGTTCCTATGATATTCTTATCATGAGGTCTAGGAACTAATTCCCAAGTATTATTCTTTTCAATTTGCTCAAGTTCTTCATTCATGGCCTTGACCCAACATTCATCTTTGCATGCTTCATTTACATTTTGAGGTTCGATGGAGGAAAGTAATTCTAAATAGCTTGAAGCTTCTGTAATAGTTCTTCTTGTCTGCATACCTGCCTCTTTCTGTCCCAAAATTTCAGTCTCTAGATGATTTTTCTGAACATACCTAGATGGAGAGTTTTCTTCTATAGTTATCTATTCTTCTAGTGCTTCATTGGATTCTTCTTTAGAATTAGTCTAATTTGGTGTGGAGGGATAATCCTCATCTTCTCCACAATCTTTACTTTTTAGCTACTTTGGATTTTTGCATGCTTCATCAACCACAACATCAATACTTTCAATAATTTTCCCAAGTATTTTATTATAACACTTATATCATTTACTTTAGGAAGAGTAACCAAGGAGAATTGCTTCATTTACTCTGGCTTCAAACTTGCCAAGTTTTTCATCAGTACGTTTGATGTAACATTTTCTTCCAAAAACTTTGAAGTATTTTATGATAGGAGTCTTACCATACCAAATTTCATGTGGAGTTTGAGTGTTGTTTACCCAAACATTTTCTTTGTTGATAATAGTGATGGCAATGAATGCATCTTCACTCCGAAAGGTTGTAGGAGTTCTAAAATCAGCTAACATAGCACAAGCCATTTGTTTAATAGTTCTATTCATTCTTTCTACCACTCCATTCTGCTAAGGAGTCCTTGGAGTGGATAATTTCCTTTTTATTCCATGTTCTTCACAAAAGTCAAAGAATTCATTCGAGGTAAATTTCCCTCCTTGATCATATTTGAAACATTTGATTTTACGATCTAATTCATTTGAAACTAGGGCTTTGAAGGCTTTGAATTTTTCAAATGCTTCATCTTTATGCTTTAGAAGCACTATCCAACACATTCTCGAAGAATCATCAATCAACAATATAAAGTATTCCTCTCCACGAGGTGACTTTTTCCTTGATCAACCACATAAATCAGTATGAACAAGTTGTCACGCGGAATGAGTTATACTTGCGGACAAATCTAACCTTCCTAGGAGTCTAAGACTCTCTAATGACAAACAAACCAAATAAGAGCTATCCTTCTCTAGATACACATCATTTTACAAGAAATCAAATGTTCTCGATCTTACCTTAGGTCCAATGCTTGTTGTAGTAGTCCAGTCTTGTTGATCCGGATGAGCTCCTCCTTCACCTTCAGACCTGCATTCACTAACAAGGCAAACAATTACATAGCATCTGAATATTCATTATAAAACAAAATATATCTATCATACTGACCAAGGAATGTACAAAATAATTCATTAACAAATCATTGAGAAGAATGGACTTATTTGTATTAAATAATCAAAGGAACCATTACAACCTGAGCCTTGGTGTTGTGCAAGCTCCTCCCAGGGTCCAGCAAGTGATTTCCTCTACTTTGACAAGCTCACCCACTCCCACTATGGCAACAAGGAATGATGGTGATCTCTCCTCACAAGTCAACAAATGGAAGTCTTAATTCCAGCAGCATTTACCCTATAGAATGTTCAGCTTTCAACCTCCCCTCCTTTGGCCCAATGCCTGTATTTATAGTATTCTAGAAGAGGTTATTCAGTTCCAACATCAATGGGATACTCCCTCTTTTGGATGGGGTAGCTCCTCTCTTGATGGGATAAGCTCCTCTATCATAGGGGTGCATGAACCATCTGGAGGCGCTCAATACACGTCCAGAACTCTTCTAGAAGGCTCTAGAAGTGACCACAAGTAACTTTTTAAAGATGAAACTTGCGCCTTTTGACTTTTACAGGGGTACGCACCCTAGCTTTAGTATACAGAGCGTATTACTACGCAGGTCTAATGTATATGGAGTGCGTACACGCAGGAAAGGTAGAGAGAATCTGCGTACCCAGAGATAACCATGTTTTTAAGTGACTTTCTCTCTCTTTGAGGTTTTGACATGAAGAGCAGAGGTATGGGGCTTGACAAAGAGGACAATGTGGCTATTGATGAGGCCACATACTGCAGATAGTCAGGGTGACAAAATTCAGTGTAACATGTCCTGCTAAAGGAGAGAGAAAAGGGATTGTCCACCTTTGGTTTTGCAATGAAATTCATTTTTAATCCTTTATAGGTGTTCCCAATAGTTTCTAACATTATTGACGCTTTACCCATGTCGCAACTTTTAAAAGGTTCTCACGTTCAAAATTTTTGATTCTTTGATCATCGATATGCCTGATGCTTCGATGTGCTGATATCCTCTAAAATCTGATGTTGCAACCACTGATCTCCTGTTATGAAACCAGCTCAAGAAAAGATAGAAAATATAGATCAACGCCTTAGAATTCAACCTCTTCGAGGGGGCAACCTCCTTTACATTACCTAAATGAATAATTCTTGGATGATTCAAATGATAAAAACTCCTTTCTATATATAGGAGTCTAAGGAGTCACAATATAACCCAGCCGACCTAACAATAATAATATAAAGCCACAAAAATAACAATAGAGGGATTCTATGGGGCACAGTAATAATAATATGGGGACAATAGTGGCACAACAATATTAATAAGGGGTACAGCTACAATAGTAATGGGGTAATCACTAGTATTATAGAGACCCAACATGCCCCTCTCCTTCAAAAAAGTGTTGTCCTCAACGCTTGAGTAGTTTTGGATGCTTCTGTATAAAATTTTCATCCTCCCATGTGGAATCTTCAGCAGATAAGTTCTTCC
>APFE030024072.1:0-10350 GCA_000404065.3 Pinus taeda
ATTCCTCCAAGGTTTGGCATGCTTCTTTCCAGGTCTTGGGTAGCGAAACTAAAAGGGACACTACAGCTAGACTTCTCCTATGCAACGATTCCAGTATTTCGACAAATGAGGAAATTATATTGGGAACAGAAAATGAAGTACATGATCACAAGCAAGGAGAAACCAATAAATCATCCTATTAACTATGTACATACAGATTTAGAGTCTTCTGTTTTGTATTCATATAGTTTAAATGATATAGATAGTCAGTTGGTAGAAGCAGATGATATTCTGGAAATAACAGAAAATTTCAGAGAAGTTTTAAAGAAAGAGGAACAAAAACAGCAGAACACCATTGGGCAATCAGCTAAAAGCAATGGACAGCAAGCAGGCAAGGCACAACAAACATATTTCCAGCACTTGCAAGAGGAGGAGGAAGGATTGTGGACCATGGATTTTCATGGAGTAGTAGGAAATGATGGCGCTGGAATAGGAATTTAGGTACACAGTCCCTTCTCCGCCCTAAACAAGGTCCCTAGTAACGTACGGGCATGCTCTTACAAGTTGGCTTTTGAATGTTCAAATAATGAAGCTGAGTACGAAGCTCTGATTGTTGGCCTAAAAATTCTAAGAAAGCTGAACGCGAAGAGGATTTCAGTATATGGCGACTCCAAATTGGTTATCAAGCAGGTCAGAGGCAAATATCAAGCAAAGCATCCTAGGATGTGGGCCTACCGTAACGCAGTCCTAGACATTTTAAAATTATTCTCAAAATACACCTTGACATGTGTGCCTCTCATACAAAATAGCATTGCCGATGCTCTTGCTAAGGTAGCGAGTAGTTTGAAAATCCCAATGAACTCTTGTAACAAATTCGAAATCCATGTCAAACACCGTCCAACCATTCCAGAAAATCAGAGATATTGGCAAGTGTTCCAAGATGATGACGAGATCGATGATTTTCTACAAAACAAAGGCAAGTTTAAAGAGACCTCTATTGATGAAGAAAATGATGATGGAAAAGGCAATGGTACAGATGAAATGCAGATCAATGAAATGGACGTGTTGCAGCTGAAGAATAACGTTATTCCCAAAGGCTTGATACCTCTAGAGGAACCTCTTCGATCAGGATGATGTAGCCCGCAAGCCAACATTGCAGCCAACAGAGAAGGGTGTGGAAGAGGTCAATATCGGGACAGCTGCGAATCCTAAATTGGTAAAATTGTCCAAAGCATTGCCGCCAAAGATCAAGGATAAATATATCAGTTTGATGTCTTCATTTGCAAATGTGTTTGCTTGGGACTATTTCGATTTAAAGACGTATGACACCAACATAATTCAGCACACTATACCCATCAAGCCTAATCAAAAGCCATTCAGACAAAAGTTGAGAAGGCTAAATCCAAGTTGCTGCCATCTATTGAAAAGGAGATCAACAGGTTATACAAATCAGGAATCATTGTGCCAATCAGATTTTCAGATTGGATCTCCAACTTGGTACCCGTAAGGAAAAAGACAGGGGAAATTTGCCTATGCATTGATTTCAGAAATCTTAACAAACTCTCATTGAAGGACAACTATCCACTGCCCAAAATGGACCATATACTTCAGCGAGTAGTGGGGGCATCTCGCATGTCACTGCTAGATGGTTATTCCGGATATAACCAAGTTCCTGTCCATGAGGATGATCGAGACAAGACAGCATTCACCACTCCATGGGGGACCTTTCATTACGTGAAAATGCCTTTCGGTTTGAAGAATGTGGGTGCCACATTTCAGTGTGCTATGGACTTGGCTTTTGCAAACAAAAAGGATGTCTTTTTGGTGGTGTATTTGGATGATTTGACGATGTTTTCTAAATTTGATGAAGAGCACATGTACCATCTTAAAACAATCTTCCTAAAGTGCAGAAAAAATGGCTTGTCGCTGAATCCAAAGAAGAGCTTGTTTGCCATGGAAGAAGGCAAACTACTCGGACACATTATCTCCAATGATGGCATCCATATTGACCCGGCACGTGTGCAAGCAATTCATCAAATAGATCTGCCCCAGAATAAAAAGGAGATACAATCATTCAATGGCAAGATGAACTTACTCTGTCGCTTTGTACCCAATCTCGCGGAGCATCTAAAAGAAATGAAAAACATGCTTAAGAAGGATAGCCAAGTGAAATGGATGGAAGAGGCGGTAAAATCTTTTAATTTGGTTAAATCGGCTCTTTCCTCAGCACCAGTTCTAGTAAGCCTGGACTATACTCAAGATTTCATATTGTTTTCATTTGCTTCAGAGCATATTATGGCAGCGGTATTATTGCAGAAGAGAGAAGATCATGAAAGACCCACTGCATTTTTCAACAGAGCTATAAGAGATGCTACTTTACATCTAGTTCGATTTCACATGCATATTCGCAAGTTGAAGGTTGATTTTCCTGAAGATTGCTTAATGAATATATTCTTGGCCACTCTAGAAGGTGAGGCCCAATCTTGGTATGAAAGTTTTCCGCCTGCTTGTATTTACTGTTTAAAGGATTTTCATGCCATGTTCCTTGAAAAGTATGAAGACTCTTATCCAGCATTAAATTTAGTTCATGACTGTTGCAAATATGCTGATGGTTTTATTGAAAGCCTTGAAAAATATTATGAAGATGATAATTTCATGGATGAAGAGATCATGGAAGCCCTGTGTGAAAACCCATTTCAGCAGCATGAAATGATCAGGAAGATTTACAGCATGATCAAGATTTTAGTACGGTGGAAGATGAAGGAGTTTTGCCTCTTGATAGTCAACATGAATTACATGAAATGGATCAGCAGTATGAGAAAAATTTATATACTCCTTCGCTTGAAAATATTGAAGACAATCACTATTTGAGCAAAAGGAAACAAAAGGTCGTACCTCCTTTGTCTGAAGACGAGATAGATCAACTCTTGCACAGTTATGTTCCAGCTCAAGCTAAAGCGGATTTGCAGTGCACACATGGTCAAGAAAGTGTTGGTGAAACTTCTTCCTCTTTCGAAAAGTATGACAGTCCGGTGAATAGCTTGATAGATCAGCAGGTTGAAGATTTCCATATGGATGAAAATGATGAAAGAGCAAGTGTCGTTTCAGATTGGTCCATAGAAGAAGATAGCATGCAGAGTGTTAGCCTCCTGCTGCAGCAGGTTATTCATCTTTCATGATCGACATGTTTACAGGCCAAATATTTCATACTTTGCATGGCGCAATGTTCCATATTTGCTACTGAGGCAAGGAGGGCACAAACCTTGTCTGCAAGCATTTGGGACAGACCAGTGTGATGACCGAGACCCAGACGAGAGGAAGCATAAGAGTTCATTCTTCAATTGGTGGTACTTTGGAATGTCCAGTGGTTTGGTTGTGTCTATATCTGTGCTCATGTACATTCAAGAAGAATGTTGGATAGAGTTTGGGGTTTTGTATCCCAACCTTGGCAATGGCAATAGCACTCTCTATTTTCCTGTGTGGGACAAGATTGTACCCAATTGAAAAAACCATGTGTTCAGAAGGATAGTTTTTGTGAAGGAGCTGGAAAAGATTTGGATTTCTACAAGGATAACCAAGCTGTGGGAGAAGGACAAAATAATTACAAGAAACCGCATTGTGAGGGAAGCCATGGGGAGGGAGAAGATGAAGATGAAGAAGAAGATGGAACATCAGTAAGCTCACCTAATGAAAAACACAATGAGATGGATGTGGATATTGCATGGGTAAGAGATAGGTTTATGGATAATCAATCAGAAGAAGAGTTTTGGAGAGAACTTGCAAACACCAGTTGGTGTCCTGTTTATGTTGATCCCCCAATGCAAGGAATTCCTTGGCCCAAATCAATCAAAGGTTCAATAGCACCACCAAAAGCGGTTAGACTAAAGGCTCAGATGTGGTTGGTATCTTCAACTATGCGCATACTTGATGGCGAATGTTGCTCATCTCATGTACAATGGAAGCTTGGTTGGTTGGATCGTCCAAATGTTGGTGTATTGGCAGCTCAATTGATTGAGCTATCGAAGGCCTATGGTTGTGCAAAATCAAAGTCTGATAGCAATATGAAAGAGCTTCTAGATGCAGTACTGCAGAGGGAGATCCCAACTCTATATTCATTGATGCAAGAGTTTTTAGGAACAGATGATCTTGGGATATTACAATCCCTTCTTGATGGAATTCAATGGGTATGGATTGAGGATGGTTTTGTGTCATCAAAGGAGCTAGCCTTTGATTCACCAGCAAAATTTCAACCATACTTGTATGTTGTGCCATTTGAATTATCGTCTTTCAGAAGTCTGCTTACTGCCTTGGGTGTACGGATGACATTTGATATTACTGACTATGTTCGTGTTTTACAACATTTAAATGAAGACATGAAAGGCATGCCACTTTCATCAGAACAATTGAGATTTGTTCTTCGAGTGCTTGAGGCTGTTGCAGATACTTTGTCATAAAATGTGCCATCTGATATATTTTTATGTTCAATATCAGTACCAGATGCCTCTGGGATTCTGGCACCTGTGCAGGAACTTGTTTATAATGATGCTCCTTGGCTGGCTAAAAGTAATATTGAAAGTCAACATTTTGTACATTCAAGTATAAGCAATGATTTGGCTGAGCGACTTGGTGCAAAGTCACTACGATATATGTCATTTATAGATCAAGAAATGACAAAAGACTTTCCTTGTATGGATCATACTAGAATAACTGAACTGCTTCAGAGATATGGGAATGATGATCTTCTATTGTTTGACCTGTTAGAGATAGCAGACCAATGCCAAGCAAAGAAATTACACATTATATATGATAAGCGGGAGCACCCACGACAGTCTTTACTTCAACCTAATCTAGGTGAATTCCAGGGGCCTGCTCTCATAATTGCTTTTGAAGGGACTGTGCTAAGTATGGAGGAAATATGCATTCTCCATCTTAATCCTCCATGGAAGCTTCGAGGTCAAACCCTTAGCTATGGGTCAAGATTATTGAGTTGTTACCGGCTATGTGACCTTCCATTTATAGTTTCTGATGGATTTCTTTATTTATTTGATCCTTTGGGTTTGGTCCTTAATACATCTTTGAATTGTGGTGATGCTATACCTTCAAGATCAACAGGTGCAAAAATGTATTCTTTACAAGGCTTTATGATCCCCGTGTTCCAGAGCTACCGCTGTTACTTCATAAAGATGCTTTCTTTCCTTCAAGAGAGTTTAGAGCCCCTGAAATACTTGATTTTTTGGTCAGAGTGGGACTCAGAAATTCTTTGGGTCTTAAGGGTTTATTGGATAGTGCTAGATCTGTTGCAATGTTGTGTGAAGAGGGACAAGAGGAGGAAGCATTCAAACGGGCCAAGATTTTGCTTGAATTTATAAATAAAATGGAATTAAAAAACATGTTGCGGGAGCAATCTCAGGTGCGAAAGCATGAAGATGGCAACAATAATGCAGAGGGAGAACTCTGTTCACGTCAAGAGAGGGGTTTTCATGGGATTCAAGTGCTTATGCATCGTGTGGAAATTCCCATGAAGGAAACTATTACTAGAGATTTGAATGATAAGGACCAGACAGAAGACAATGCAGGTGGACAAGTTGATCATTGTGATTTACAATCTGGCCTGAGCATGGTAAATGCCAATTGTAACATTGAATCCAACCATTCTTGTGATCATTTAGAAAATTCAAATTCATCACACATAAATTCTCATGTATTGTCGTTGGAAGCTCTTGTAAATTTTGCTGAAGCCTGTGTCTCCCCAAGAATCATTGAGGGAGATCAACCCGATATCTTTGAGCCTGAATGGTTTGAGACAACCTTGGATGCCATTGAGAAAGCTGGTAATGAAGGGTTGAGTTTGGAGCAAGTTGCACAATCTGTTGGAACCGATCCTGATAAGAATTTTTGGGTCAGATATCGGATGGCAGTAGTATTTGGTTGCACACTGGCTCATGTGGATGTTATGGACATGTTGCGTTTTCATAAATTTACTATTGGCCATGCGTGGACTACTGATTATGGCTCTTCAGATAAGGAAGACGAATTTCATTGGCTGATTAAATACTCACCATTGCATAATGTAAAGACGCCATGGGACAAATTGGGACAGAATTTACAGTATCCTGTGACAGCAGATCATGACGACCGTGTTGTGCCACTCCACTCTTTGAAGCTCCTAGCAACAATGCAATATGTTCTATGTAAGAGCATGGAGAATAGTCCATAGACCAACCCCATTATTGGCTGAATTGATACCAAATCTGGCCATGGTGCAGGAAGGCCAACCCAAAAGCTGATTGACGAAGCAGCAGACAGATATGCATTCATGGCCAAATTGGTCGGTGCATCACGGATTGACTAGCCTAGGTTGCGGACATTTTGGCAAAGCTTGAAGTTGCAGCTGGTGTGATATCGCAACAGATGGACAAGAAATTACTCTTTGTGACTTCGACAGTGTCACACAATTATTATGGAATTTAATATCCAATATATATACATGGATTTCCATATTTTTAGGTTCAAAAGATTTTAGTTGGCAATGAATGCCACCAAAGAATTAAAGGGCTTCTTAAGGTGCCAGAACCGAAACTAGTGCTTATGAATGATATATGTGTTTTTCAGGGAATCAAGTAGACACAAATCACCATATTGTGGAGTACACTGGAGATGACTGATACACTGGCAATATGTCAAGAGTGTACAGTTCTCAATATAGGTGTACTAGTTTAAACAAAGAAGGCTGCAGGGGGTTACAGAGTTCCGAGGTTCTTTGGACCACTTAAAATTGGGTGGCAAAGGTGCCATGAGAGATCGAGAAATGAGTTTTTGCTACGTCGGCTTGAGCCACAGTGTGCAATGGATGCTTCGTTTGGTGGTCGTGTTGGTCATCCTCCAGTATTTCCTCGTGTCAATGTATGGGATCCATACAAGCAGCTTGGAGTCAGTAAGGATGCTTCTGAGGAGGAAATACAGGAAGCTATCCAGTATTCTTGTTTTTCTCTGTTAATGCAAGCGGCCAGTTCTGTGGTGTAGCTGAGATGATTGGTCCTGTGGATTTCAAAAGTACCATGGATTCTGGCAACTGGACAAATGGAGAGGTTGCTTGCTAGTGAAATAGCATATCATAAATGATGTGTCAAATGCTAATTTCCGTCACATCATTCTGGAAAGCAATGGGAATAAGCCTGTAAACAAAAACATCGATACTTGATGATTTTGAGTATTAGCAAGACCGTGGGGAACCAACCGTGGGAAAGCTATGCGAGAAAAAAAAATTGAGGCTTCACGCTAAACAGCGGCAACCATTAGCACATGTTGGAACGCAGATTGGTTTGGAGAAGTCTGAGGAACATGTACATCAATCGGATAGAAGTTTTGCCATGAGGCATGTGAATGAGTTTTATTGATGAAAATGTTAAAACACGAATTATGCATATGATGTTGCTCTGCCACCCGCGCCCAAAAGGTGGACTCCTGAAACAACTAATCAAAAAGCATGTTCTTGTAGTAGGAGCTCTAATAGCAAAAATAACAGAGCTTCTTGTTGCTGTCCAAACACGCCATTCGTGCATCTCAGCATCCTGAGAAGAGCTGGAGGCAGGATGAGAATTAAAACAGAAAGAAGGATTCTCTTAGGTAGTTGATGGCCATCTTGATTGCCTTAGTCCAGAATTGCTACTGTCAATGGCGATAATTTTGCCATTTCCAAAGGATGATCGGATCCAATAAAAATGAAAGCGTTTGGTGAATTTCGACAAGTCCCTTCAGCGTCGAAACCTCCAGAAGCCTGCAGAAAGCGCCACCGCAGCTATTTTTTCCATAAAGAGATTAAAAAAGGTGATTGAACAATTCAAAGACCTTCATCAAAGACAAAGAGGCGGCTCTAAGCCTTTAAAACTCACCAGAACATAGTTAAAGCTATTAAAGACTATTCATATCATATTTTAAAGGAATCAGTGCCACTTGAGGGCAGCAGAACCGCCTAAACGATGCGGACAAAAGGATTCAATGCCTAGTTATTAAAAATACAGAGTATCGAGCCACATTTGAGGGCAGCGCTGCAGGCCAAATGCGCAGTTATGACTATGAGGCCAGCGCATGGCTCAAATGACACTTTTAAATCCATTTTTGAGGCTGCTGCCTCATGCGCAGCCTTAGATATTTATTCCAAGATGCCAGCTGCCCCAGCGCAGCTCATATAGTCTTTCATGCATTTATTTTTAGTACAATTTAGCAGCAAACACTGATTTACTTCAGATCTGTTTGGATCTGTTTGATAGATATTTTTGAGATATTTTCCTTGAGATCTTATCAAAAGATCTAAGTCTGTACATATTCTTTATATAAACCACCCTATGGACTGTTTTAAAGTGTGGTTGTTTGACTGAGTCATTCGAGACTTGTGCTGTAAACCTGAGAGTTTCTACGATCAAAGATGGCTGGAACATTTGGATTATGAACTGTCTGTTGTGGATTTGATGGCTGAAGAGCTAATTACAAGATTCCCGTGCTTTCTTCATGGCTCAATAAGTCTTTCTTGCCTCTGTTTTCAGTTTTAATGTGTTTATATCGCCTTTGTGTCACGATCTAAATAACAGAAAAGAAGACTAGCTCAGAATTCGCTTAACAGCACTTTGTGCTCAATTCCTGTTATTTCTCTATGTTCTCTTCTAAATTAGCCTATGAATATGAATACCCCTTGGCTCATATTTACACTAGTTTCCTTCATATATGAATATCGTTTAGGAAATCTTGATTGCTCCTATATAATGTTCACTCACCTTCCCTCTGTTAGTGTGATGAAAACTACTTAATTGCCTTTCATTCCCTGACCTCCATTTCATCTCATTTCCAGCTTGAATATTGGTCCATGTGTAGCTATCCTGCTCTATATTCCTCTATTGTCAAAGAAAACACATCCTTCAGTCCACATCCTTGACTCCATGCCCAATGCTCTAAACTTCTTACGCTTCGCATGCCAACTCTGCCTGAATAGATCATCCATCCCACCAAACTCAAACAAAAACCCATGTGCATCATATCTAGCCTGAAATCATTCCCTAAACAAAGCTAAATCCCAAAGAGAGAGCCCTCTGTGACTGCTGGTAGGATAGGATTGGCAGTCCAAAGCTTGGTCTGTGGTTACCTCGGCCGTATCCCTTAAGGAGCCAAGGGACAACCTAAGCGATAACACAGAGAAATCAAGTTTCAAATTCAGAATGTGATAATTTTAAGACAACAATTTCAGATGTAGATTCAGATTGTGATGACCAAGAAAACCTTGTACTAAGTCCCATGAAAGAGAACTCGGCTGCCGAAATCATCTGGGATAAAGAAGACAAAGTTTTGGGTCCAAATGTTCTCATGTCATCAGAACAAAGCCTTCATGAAGAGGTAATCCAGTCAGCTCTTGAATAGCAAGATGAGATCTTTGCTCAAGCAAGTGAAAAAGTTCCTTTGGATGAATTTATGGTAGATGATAGAAATGTTATTGTTAGGTTTCAACAATAATCCGAAGTTGCTTTTCTCATGATTGATGAATGTGATGAATGTAATGAGAATCTGGCTATCATATCATGTCAAGATGATCAGAAATATATTCAGACTATAGCCGACCAGACCATTATGGATTCCATTTCAGATTCTTCCTCATATGTTTCATGTTTTGAAGTGTTCTTTGAAGAGGAAATCCGCTCATCTGCTTGTTCATAATTTTTGAGGACCAGGAACATACTTTTTCTGAAGTAAATTATGAAGGAAGATCAGAATCAAAAGAAAAAGACATCTTGTTTCTTTAGCAGGAGGTAAATCTTCATGTTTTTCATGATCCAATGGCAAATTTGTTGCAAACAGCAGTGAAGGTCATTATTGCAGTATTCAGTGATGAAGGAGATCATGGTCAATTATGATTTTGGATGCCCAGTTACCAATATCAATTGTTGACCAGAAGATCCGATCAGAAGAATCAGTCAAGAAGCCATCTTCTTGATTGGTTACATTGGCAGTTTGATATAGTTTGATGATATATAGTATTGTAACAAATGCAGGTGGTCATGCACTACCACCAAGCTTTAAGTTTTAAGTTTAGTTCTTAGTGTTTTGAGTTAGTTTGTTAGAGTCAAGTTTTTTTTAAGTCATGTCAATTTGCATTGAGTCAGTTTGAGTCAAGTTTCAGTCAATAAATTGAGTCATGTTGGTTTGTCGGAATAATGGACTCCATAGCCCAATGGAAAAAAGGCATTGTCTAGCTCTTCCAGAGATTTGTTGTTCTTGGCACCTCCAAGGAGCTACCATCCCCCATTAGAGCCAATGTTAGTGTCAGTCTTTGCAGCCTTCCTCCAGTGATCAAACATGCTCTTACACAAGTGATTTTAAGGTGTC